>JARJDS010029878.1:0-14857 GCA_030264155.1 Atheta pasadenae | reverse complement strand
TGCGAAGTAAATAAACCACATACACACTGTATGTTGTAATATATGTTCTGCTTTCCAGTAAATGTTTGAAAACCTAACCTTGTAGTTGCGTCTAGTTTGAAACTAAACTTGTTCGTTTTTGTTATATTTTTCAGTCCTCGTGTAGTTTGGTATAGTTCTCGTTCAATCATATCAGTGTTAACCATGAACAGACGAAATAAACGCAAGCAGACTGTAAGTAAATAAATTTGTGCAATACATCCATTTTACTTACAACACTCCATGTTATTTCAATTATAGAAAGCTGATAGTCCAGGTCCATCTACATCTTCAGATGAAAGGATTGCAGAAGATATAGTAGTTGAAGAGGTCACCAAGAAGAGAGGAAGGGCATTAATCGACAGCAAAAAAGCAAAAGTGGGTGTGGATTACAAAACAGATTTACATGCTTCAGAGAAATCTGTTGATTTAAATGAGGATAAAACTGAAGAGGAAGAAGCTAAACCTACTAAACGCCAACGACGTGACTCACAATTCAAGGATAAAGAAAATTTGCCAATGACTTTCAAGATATCATCATGGAATGTAGGAGGAGTTCGGGCTTTAATTAAGAAAGTGGGTTTGAACTACATAACTGAAGCAGAATCACATATAGTTTGTTTACAAGAGGTACGCTGTGATAAAATGCAGCTTCCTAAAGAAATAGTTGATATTTCAAACTACAAGAAATATTGGATTGATTCAAAAAAAGCTGGTTATGCAGGATGTGGTATTCTCTCTAAAGAAACGCCTTTGAGCATGAGGTATGGAATTGGCGACGATGAATTGGATTCTGAAGGACGGTGCATTACTTTAGAATTTGAAAGGTTTTATTTAGTTAATGTGTATGTACCTAATGCTGGCAGAAAGTTGGTAACTCTTGATAAACGTCTGAAATGGAACACACAGTTTGAAACTCATGTAAAAGAATTGGACGCAGTTAAACCGATCATAATTGCAGGCGATATGAATGTCTCTCATAATGAGATTGATCTTGCCAGGCCAAAGGAAAACCAGAAAAATGCAGGGTTTAGCCCTAAAGAGCGGGAAGGTATGACTGACTTATTAAACCTTGGTTTCACGGATACTTTCCGATCCTTGTACCCGGACTTGAAGGATCAATATACCTTTTGGTCGTACATGGGCAATGCAAGAGCTCGCAACGTGGGATGGCGCCTTGATTATTTCATTGTGTCTAATCGGCTGGTCCAAAATATCATTGAGTGCAGGATTTTGTCTCAAGTCAAGGGTAGTGACCACTGTCCCATTGAACTTGAAATCGAAATTTAAAACCTTATTATGTTTTATTATTTTTAAATCTCAAATCTGTATTCTCATTGTCATTTTTTATTTGCTAGGTTTAATCTTATAAGGATGTCTTAATACGAGTTTTTCCTAGAATTTTTTTACTTTAATGATGTTCCTTAATCGTGCTCCTAAATCCTTTTAAGGACTGCGTCTTGACTTCGTTCGAAATTAATTTCTAAAGTGGAATAAAAAGTACTGTTTGGTTTGATGTTTTATTATAAATGTAGATGGCGTTGCGTACCATTGCACCAAGCAGTCATGTTTGCGACAGTTTGCACCATTCGACAACGTAATTATTTTTAGTGGCGTGGATATATCGATCGATTAATTGTAATAATATCAATTGAACATCAAGCAATTCACCACGGCGTTGTTGATCATGAGCAGACGCAGTATGGATGACCATAAACATCGCAAACCTGGTAAAAAAGCACCTTTTCATAAAAGCATTACTTGCGACATAACCTATATGCATTTCTCAATATCTAAATTTGCTGTTTCAAATATTTCACGTACATACTTTTCATTGCGTATCGCACACAATTTGGATAGATAGACTATTATTGCTGCTACTTTTACATGTACTGTTTGATTGCGTGTGTATTCTCTTTGTTAGTTAAAGATTGTCATTCAATAAAATGTTTTCATTTGTTATTTGGGAAAGAAGTTGTTACAGTTACAGTCGCATGCGTTTTAGTCGATCACAGCTTTGTCGCAAATTAAAATTTCGCTTAAATTTGTCAGTGTTTGTTAGGCAAAGAGCGCGATCGCTCGAGATCGCGGTCTCCGCGCGGCGAGCGCAAGCTGGAGAACATCGACCTTGGCGCTAAGAATCGCCTGAAGAGCATGGGAATTCAGATGAAGCTCAGCGGACAACGCTCAATGACGAGTAATTCGGTGCGGCCAAAATTGTCAGTAGCCACAGCTTTTAACCAAGACAGCGACGACGAGCCCGAGGAAATGCCGCCAGAGGCAAAAATGCGCATGCGTAATATTGGCAGGTTTGTACACAACGTTTGATAATTTTTCATTTTGTTAAATTTATAATTTATAAAAAAATTAACTTTATTCTAGAGACACTCCTACTTCTTCCGGTCCGAATTCGTTCGGCAAGACTAAGCACGGTTTCTCTGACGCTAAGAAAGTATTTGAGAAGAATATGCGCGAGGCAATGGAAAATGTAATGTTGAAGGTAATAACTTTCTAGATCTAGACTATCTAGACTAGAGTATGCAATCAAATGAATTTCTTTAATAATTATTTCAATGTTCATAGAAATCTGCTAATGTCAGTGAAGAAACTTCCAAAACAAAGGTGATTCTCCACGAAAAAAATCTAATGGTATCAGGGTATAAGTCTGAATCGCATGACGATATTCAGTGATGTTAATGATATGAAACGAATTAGTTAATTATAAAATAAATACGGGGTCATGTGGTTAGCATCATTTCTCCTCGTTCATTCAAATAAATCGGTAAGTATATACTTAATACAAAAGAAATAAAGATGAAAAAAATGTATGTAATAAACCAATTCTGTTTCCCTTTTTTTCTTAATATTGTTGAAGATGTTATTTTTTACGTAAAGAATATTATCATGCATGAATTCTTTCAATATTTTGTTAATCAACTCAAATAAGAAAAAATAATTAAGTCACTTATGCATGTTTAATAATAAATATTAATTAAAGTTGAAAGTCAAAATAATGCATGAAAGAACAAATCATTTGCTTCTTATTGATTTCATTGAGTTTTTAAAAATTTAATTCATGTAATAAATTAATAATATATTATTCTTTAGGATTAGGGTAACAGTACGGTAAGTAGTTATATATTTTTTTAAGATGACAAATATATGTTTCAAATTTCTTCTATTTATAAAATGTGTCAAAGTGCGTTTTGTTTTTGAAAAATTGCGCATATTTTGTAATAAACATTGTTGAGGGCATGTTTTAAGCTGATTTAGTATTAGTTATGATAAAGTTAACGACTTGGGGGTGCAATTTTTGTAAATAGGTACGAGAATAATTTTCATAAGTCTGATCAACATTTATTAGAAATGAACTGCCGACCAAAATCTCTCGGTTAACGTAGGCAACTTTTATTACACTATCGTAGTACTCACAAAATGGCGTTACTTTTTGAGTGAATTTTGTGTACTGTTTCTTCACATCTAAAGAAAAGTTTGAAATAATAACAAAACTTGATATTTTAAGGTTTGGTATGGAATTTATTAGTTCACCTCAGTGAGGATTCATTATGTTAGTGAAAAATCCATAACAATCAAATCCGTTTTCTCAAATTTTATTAATAATAATCTGAACGCGCACGTTTACTTCCTCTGAGCATTGCCAGCACGGTTGTTGTCCCTGCCAGGGAAGTTCCTCTGTGGTGGAGTTCTCTTCCTCCTGTCTTCCTTGCTCCTGTTACGGACGACTTTGCTGTGGATAGCGCAGGACACGCAGTAGTGCAACTTCGCATACAATTTGGGCAAAACAAATTCTAAACCAAACAAACATTTCAATCATTCACTGTTTTATGATTGTTATTTCTTAAATTATCTACTGAAATATTGGTTCTTACGTGGGTAGACCGAAGCCTCAGTGATATCTCTGACGGCAGCGGCTTCAACGATGTTGCGAATGACGAATTTCTTGATCGCCTTGTCTTTGGGCACACAGCGGGCGCAGTTGGTGCAACGCACGGGCTTCACATGCCCGCGGCCGTGCTTAGCACGTCCTCCATTACGCCTCTTGCAAGTCTGCAAAGCAAAATATGATTTAATAAATAATTTTCACTTCTTAATTAAAACACAAGATAAATTAACATTTGTAGTTCCACCGACAATGCATTCCATTGAAACCAATGGAACACACACCACATGTGAAACACGTTTAGGTTATACTAAGTTCGACCCAATCTAATTTCACAAATTTCGCCGAAAAATTCACTCGTAATCGCACAATTTCGATCACAATCAACGCGGGGCTGTTTACCAGTATGTTTGTAAACATTTTCATGTAATTTCTCACTGTTTTTATGCAATATTTACGAAATTATCGCGGCACTTACCATTTTGTGTTGTTGCTGTTAGACTCCAACGGAAATAAAGAACCTGTCAAGGCAGCCATCGCGACAAGCTAGACTTCGCAGGAAGTCGTGTGCGACACTAGCGCCGCCTAGACGTCAAAATTCAAGGCGCTAAATTTAAAATTTTACAATGACATTTGACAATGAACAAATTCAAAAGAATTTAAATAAAAAATCTGACTGTGAAGTTCACGATGATGAAAAAGCGTAACAAATTGAATAAATGTAACAACATAACAGTGTTTTATGGTAAAAACATCGATTTGCTTCGAATTTTGATCACAACACAACATTGGGTTTATAATAATCGGGATTTTATGCTTTTTGCGTAGCGATTGATCGATGAAGCGAATAAACCGGTGATGAAGAACAAGAAAACTTGCGGTTTTGGTGGTTTGCCCGACCGTGCACTTCGTAAATTTTGTGAAATTGTGAAAGCGCCTGAGAAACATATAAATAGTTACAATTTGATATTACAAACAGTTGCAAATCAGCATCCAACGCCTCACATAACTAGCAAAAGTCATTTAATAAATAAAAGGTACTAATAAATTAAATAATAAACAACAACAAGTAATAACTTTGTGTGCAAAATGAAACTTCAAGTAAGTAAATTTTTATTCAGTCAATTATAAAATTGCTTAACTGTTAAATTCCCAACTAGATTTTCTTCCTGGTTGTCTTGTGCGCGCTTCTTGCAAGCGGTTATCCAAGAAATAGGAAGCACGAAGCTGTCGAACAAGAATCAGACAACCCCGATAATTTGGTACGCTCACAGCGTCAAGCTGGAGGCGGTGATCACCATGACGCGGTTGACTTTGGGGCCCACACTGGCGATCATGGTGCTTTCGGCTGGTATGCTGATTTCCCAGTGCATTCACATTAAACGACAACTAAAAACTAAGTTGTTTTTATGTCATTGTTACATTTTGTTACTTATTTCTATATAATTTCATCTCATTTCATTCAATTTTAATTCTTTAAATCTCATTTCGTTTTATCTATTTTCCTAATTTCACCCAGACATCTTCCACATCTGCTTGCTTCTGATTTCTACATCTTGTTTTCAAATTCAAATGCTTTACACTTTAAATTACCTTGTACTACTCTTTGTCTATAAACTTTTCTTATAAAACTCCTTGTTGCTATTGTTCGAAAAAATAAATTTGTTTTATATTGTTAAATGACGAATTGTTTTATATTAACATGCACAATTTAGTCACTTCATTATCCAATTTTCTGGTTCCAAATGTCCTTTTATACAGAAAGAAATTTTTACTAACACAAATTTGTTAATACAATTAAATTAATATTCTGAAAAGTTCAAGAGAAATGGTAAAAAAAAAGTCCATAATAAGTTTTTCATATAATTCATTATTATAGGAATGGCGTGGGCATTATTCAATAAGTGCTCACTTAATAAACAAACGTTATTAATAGACAAGCGACAATTTTCACTTGTTGAATTTGCTAAAATTTGCGTGCATGAACAGACAACTTTTGCTTATTGCTTCTGTAGCGAGTAAAGATTTATTTAATATTTTCTTTTAATAATAAAAATGTACATAAATTTTCAACAAAATAATATAAAAAAAATAAACGTTTCCAATAGATTCTAAATTACAACTCTAAATTTTGGTTTGTACTGGTATCATTGAGATCACAATTGATTAATACACATCTTAGTTGCCTGAACGGCGCACGCTGTCGTTAGCAAATTCTCCGATATGGTCACTAGCCGTGGCTAGGATAGTTTTTTATTAAAAATATATTTAACTACTCGGAGAACCTGTAGCAGGATTTATTCTCAACGAGTAGCAAATGATCCGATATGGTCACTAGCAGAGGCTAGGATAGTTTTGTATTAATAATATATTTGACTACTCGGAGAACCTGTAGCAGGATTTATTCTCTACGAGTAGCAAATGATCCGATATGGTCACTAGCGTGGCTAGGATAATACTTAAAATTAACTCATTCGAGAGAAAAAAACTTAAACTCTACGGAATCTTAAATTTTCCGATAAAACCGAAACGGTTTTCAATTATTCGCAATAACCCAATCTTAATATCTTACAAGTGGGCAGGTGTGCTTCTAAATGCTCCAGTCGGCAAACATCCGAACAATAGATCGCCGCACCACATTCGCACTTCTCTGTTGCAATAGCTTTACATACACACGTGTACACTCGCGTATCTTGCAAATCTTCTGCCTCATCAATTTCTTCTTTCATTGGCTCGAGAAACCCACTAATCTCCGGCTCCGGCTAGGCTCAAAATATGTTTGTATTAATAAATCATCATGGCGTTGGTTAAATTTGAACATTTCATGTGTTATCGGTTAATTATTAAAGTCGCATCATTATACCTGGGTTATTGAGGTTTCGGTCTCTTCATACTGGATTTCTTCCACTACTTCCTTCTTCAAATCATCCGAATCATCATCAAGAACAATAACAACTTTTTCTTCTTGGTGGGGGATTACGGATTTGGTTGTGTTTTGTAGCATGCTCTTAATATCTTGTAACTCCTTCTCCAACTTTATCAGTTTTTCATTATTCTCGTCCCTGATTGGTGTTAGCACGGGAATAAAATTGGAGACTATAGCTTGGACTTCACCTTGTTCAGTTTCATTCATTTGATGGAATAATTCATTTAAATTTTCAGCCAAATATTTGGCTTTCGAGATCTTTGACGATAGATTTGGAGCTGGTGATGGCAAAGTGTTTGGTAACTTTGGAGACGGCATTATCAAAACTGTTGGACGTTCCTGATTTAATAACTGCGAAGATGGTGGTGGCGTCACTTGGTTAGGTACTGGCGAAAGAAAAGTTGATTCTGCAGAATTTGATAGTTGTCTGGGGTATAAAGGTTTTGTGTTTGAAGATAAAATGGTTGAACGCTCTGGTATGCCAGGATTAATCACAGATGGTGATTGTGCTGTCTCCGGAGGTGTTAATATCGATGGTGGGCATTGAATTTGTGGAGTGGTTTGATAAACTCCCGATTGCGGAGAAGCTCTAGGTGGTATTGGTTGGTGTGCAAGAGCAACAGGTGTTGCGTTAGTACCCGTGTCGTTATTTGGTGTGCTATTGAAATGTACTCTGCCTAAGGTGCTTTGTTTTGAAACCACTGGACCTGGTGGTAGCACTCCCTCTTGAAAGTAACCATTAAACATATTATTCATAGCACTTATGGAGATTGATAATGGCATAGCAGATCCATACGATGTCATATTGTTGTGATTTGGTAAGGTTTGTTGTTGAACGTTCGGTTTATGTAGCATTGAATTTTGTGTTCCAGCATATCTAGGAACTTGTGGCTGATAAAACGATTGCCTTGATGTAAATGGTGGTGGTTTAGGTCGATGTAAATGTCGAATAATCTCCGAATGGTACATATCCCCTTGTGTACGCATATCAGCAGTAGGTCTTTGCTGTACCAAGTTTTGAGTAGTTATTCCTGATGTCATCATTGGAAATCTCGATGCTACGATTGGTACGCTTGATACTGTCCTTTGTTGGTAACCAGTATGTATTGGTTGTGTGTTAGCTTGAGATGGTTGAAAACTTCTATGACCTAGATACTGAATAGACATACCACAATTATTAAATGTTGGCGTACCTTCCGAATAAGCAATATTGTATTGTGGCATTATGCCAGTTTGGTAAGGATTTGTATAAGCAACACCATTGTGTTGCATTGATCTATGCCCAGCTTGATACTGTGGTGGAACATATCCTGGTTGTTGACATTGTGTAGGCACGTTATTAGTAGGTTGTAATTGCATTCGTACTGGTATTTGAGTGTATGCTTGACTATTCACCAGACCTGTTGACTGTGGAGCTTGTTCAATTTCAGGTTGCACCTGAGGTTGATGTTCGATTTGTGAGTTTGTTGGTTTCATCAAATTAGAAGTGATCTTAATCTTCGGTTTTGTAGAGTCCCAGGACACCCATTCCGTCATAATATCCTCACATGTAAGCACTACCTCGTTAGCAAACATCATCAAATCTTCTCTAAGCCCAAGTGTAGAATCCCCACACAATATATACCGCATGGCAGAATCTCTTGACACATAAAAATTAAAGGAGGTAATAAATTGTTCAATCAGTTTTTCGTTCCGGGCGCGCAATCTTTCGATAATGTTGTCTATGCGTGTTTTCGGCATGTCTTTAAATTTAACACACATGACGGCTTTGTAAGCATTCGGATTGATATTCGCAAGAATACTAAGGTTATTCATTAATGTGTGGATCCACTTACAATTGACATTTACGAATTGCAGTAATCGTAACAGACAGCAAGCGTATACACACATATTCTCACAATTCAGAGAAAATATTTTCCGAAGAAAAGAACTAGGATCATCTGGATAGACATAGCTAGCTAAAACTCCACTAAATGAATTGGCATATTTGTTAAGTTTTGTATAATACGACATAGCAGTTGTTTTAATTCCCGTTGGAAGTGGGTTTTGATCTTTAGAAAATAATTGTCTGTTATAACAATTTTCAATATTTTTATAGTCCATATAAATGTTTACTAACATGGTTTCCACTTCTGTGTTAGATGTTTCAATGTGCGGAATAGGAATATAATCAAAAAATTGTGCCCAGTCTACGCCTACTTCTTCTTGTTGAAGACCTTCTTGACGAATATCATTTATGTCGCTTATCTCAGAATTCTCCGATAATAAAGAATCATTGAGAATATTATTAATTCTATTAGAAGGAGCCTGATCTACAACTTTATCGGTTTCTTGTTCGTCGTCAATTAAAGTCTGTTTTACTTCAATTTCTTCAACTGGCGACGGAATTACAATATTCTGTTGTATAATAATGTTCGATTTTGTGTTGTCATTAGTTTCAATTTCTTCGATAACGTTACTCAGTGCTTCAATAATAATTTTATCAATATCAGCAATTTCCACTGTTTTCTCAGGTAATTTAACCTCAGGCTCCCCTGCATCATCAACACCTGCTTCAATATTCAATTCAGGCGTATTTAAAAAGGATGTTTCTATTAAAACTTCATTAAGTACTTCAATATTTTCCGGAGTTATTATTTTTAATTCTTTATCATCCACATCAGGCACCAACGTCGCTAAATCTTCAGGTTTTTCAATAACTGTGTTATTTATTATCGTCTCATAATTTGAATCTTTAATGGGGGAATCTTGGAATTCCCCCATTATCACAGTAGATGAGCTACTCAAAGGTGAAGGTGGATGTTCTTCATCTTCGTCTTTATCGGCAAGTCCCCAAATCGAAAGTGAGGGAAGACCTTCCACTTCTTTTTTTGAATATCCAATATCCAATGAATTACTGTACTTTTCAAGCTCATCCAAGAGCTCAATCTGATCCCTATTAACATTTTTGTTAAAAGCAGGAATAGAAATACAGTTATCAGAGAACGGTTTGCACGGCGAAATTCGCTGTACAGAACCAGAATTGTGAGAAAAAGCAGACTTGATCTTCTTACGAAAATTATCTTCGTACTGTTTTTTCTTGTCAAGGATCAATGTCTCAGATGAAACAGATGATGGTGAATTAGGTGTTGATGATGATAAATTATGTATTGATGATTCGGACTGGACGTCTTCTAAAGGTCCAGGAACTTTTTGAGCTAAAGAACTAATCTCCTCTAATATTAACTCAAGTTGTTGGTCTGCCTCAAATCTGCTCCCCCCCAGTACCAACGAATCATTAACAATATCTTTCATTTTTTCCCAATGTGACGGATAAGTATCC
Organism: Atheta pasadenae; assembly: GCA_030264155.1. Classification (NCBI taxonomy): domain Eukaryota; kingdom Metazoa; phylum Arthropoda; class Insecta; order Coleoptera; family Staphylinidae; genus Atheta; species Atheta pasadenae. The sequence continues at coordinate 4,690 of JARJDS010029878.1, read as the reverse complement.
TGTATAACCTCATGTTTTAACCCTTGTTCTCGGCAATTCTGTTTATATTTAGAACAAAGACTTAGTAACCAAATTTTGGCTTTACGACTGTTTTGTTTCATTACTTCTTCCGATGATGACAACTCACTGCTTTGGCGTTTAATTTTATGGCGCGTAGGTTTCTCGTTACTTATCTGTGTGTTACTACCGTGTTGTTGTTGGTCCTTTTTATCTGGCGTTGCCACCCCATCCTTGACCCTTGGCTGTTCATTTTCAGAATTTTGTTTAGATTTTTTTCTTATTCGGGGACTGCTACTAGATTTTCGAATCTTTGTGGAAGTTTTATCAGTTTTCCTGTTTTTATCAGTTGTATCCGTTTTATCAATTGTAGATTTCTTTTCCGGAGTACATTTAGGTATAGTATATTTTTTGATTTCGCTTAACTCTAATCGTGGAACTAATATGACTGCTTTCTTCTTTAAAATTTCATCTTTTTCTGTAGTAGATCCCATATCGCTGTGTCTTCTTTTCTTTGCCCTTTTTTCAGCACGACGGTTAGACTTAATATCCTCACTACCAGATTTCCTAAATAAAGGTCTATGATTTAGGATACGTTTATATGTTCTGGGTTCTGGTGAAAGTAAAGATTCTATAAACAAATAAATGAAAGTTGTTGGTTAAAAATAATTAAATTAAACAAAGTTTCAAAAAACAACCATAGGTTTAAGTATGATTAATATTAGCTCCCCTAAATTGCTGTTGTTTAAATTACCTTCTTTAGCACCAGATTCTGATTGCTCATTATGCTCTACTTGTTTTGTTTCATTCGCAGCTTGCACTATTTCTGTTAACTCCGGTAAGTTTACAAATGGTTTATTTTTATCTTCGTTTGTTTGATTGTCTTCAGATTTTTCCACATTTTCATCTTTTATAGATTCGTTGTCCATTTTACAATTGCTTTCAAAATTGGGATCAATTTTATCATTATTTTCAGATTTAACATCTTGCTTTTCGAATGAATTATTATTCGTTTCGTCTTGTTGTTTAGAAATCTTTGTTTTTTTGTCAATATCATCTTGCTCGTCTGTCTCAATTGGATTTTCCTTGTTCGAATAATATGTATCCTCAGTTTTACGATCGTGTCTGTACTTGTCATATCTATAAGTAAGTACAAAGTATAAATTATGGTTGAACCAAAAGCAACAGTAACATAAGAATTCGTAACAGTTAAATACCAATGAAAAAAATGAAGCACACGTTAAACAAAATAATAAAGTATAGAAATTATTTTTTCTTTAAAGTTGTCAAAAATATTATGCAACTTACTTATTATTTCTTGAGTGATAAGTTGATGATGAAGAAGAACCGTAGTATACCTGTAAAATACGTATTGGGTATCATTAAGTATTAAGATATCAAGCGCTTTTACAAAATAATATCGTCCCAACTCCTCTCACCTATATCGATAAATATGGTTTGTAGGTATGTTTGCAGATATGTGCTATATGTGTAAAATTCTTTTTTAGTTATTCATGCTTTTATTTAATTTGTAATATGCCCCAAATAACAAAATAAGAAAAATTGCAATCCATTGGCATGAATATCAACTGACCATGCGTCCGCACTGAAGACTAGAACTAGGCTTAAGCAAGTGCGTATCGGTATGTTCTTATCAATAGAAGCAAAAATACAGAAAAACTTGAATTGTGGCGTAGCACACGTTGGGCAAGCGGAAACTGATAGTTTTTATATAAAAATATTCAAAACAAACGTATTTTTAACACACTAACGCTCGAACTAAAATGGCGGGAAAATATGGGACAATAACGCTTAAGTAACTTTACCTCAACATTACTCATAATGAGATAATCGAGTTGAACACTTCGTCGTTTTCTTGGATTATAATTCGGTGCAATGAACGCCGGGTCAGCTCTATACATAGCGTTCATTTTAACAAAACCATATTTCACTTTCACTTTAAGTAATCTCACACTTAACTAATCTAAGTATTCTTTACTTAAATTTTTTTAACTACGTTCTATTTCTATTTGCTGGAACCCCGCGCGTATCTGGTTACTTAAACTTTAACGGTTGGGAGAGTCTAGCATACTGGGATCTGGTAAATAAATGCACATGTGCCTTCGTTGAGTGAGCGGGAATAAAGAAGGGGAAGTCCGTTAAAGGTGGCTAAAGGCATATGACTTAAGTGCTGCAGCCTTTACCAAAGTTAGGGTTTTACCAAAGCGATTTTTATGTTTATGCTCTGCATAATTTGTATTTTTCGAATAAACAACTTACCTCTTTTCTATACGTATAAGTACTCCCCCTATGTCCGCGCCAGCGTCCCCGTCTTCGTCCTCGGGATCTGCCTGATGATGAATATTCCGAATAATTTTCTTGTGCTTCATAACATCCATGCCAAATTTCACTGTAACTACTTCTTACATTATAAGAAGAGCAATTATTTCGCATAGATTGATAACTTCTATCCCTGTCCTGTGCTTCACTATAATTCTGTTCAAATGAAAAACTCGCATGAGTATTATTCTGATCTTGTAAATACTCCCATGAGTTATCATTATAATCAAAAGTGTTTTCTTTCCAGTTATTTTGAGAATTTACCCTATAATTGCCATTATCACCATAATTATGATATCCCCTGCTTGAACCCGTCCATGATTTCTCATGATGTCGATAATTGTTATTGCGCCATTCGGGTTGTCTGCCGGATTCATAGTTTTGGTTGTTGTTGTCTGATGGGATATTGTTATATCGATCTAGGACAGAGATAGAAATAAATTCCATGCTTCCAACTTCCATGTCTTACTCCAGTCCTCTACTCCACAAAAACTACTGACTCGTGGATGGAAAGTCAGCCCAAACGCACAAGGCTACATTGTACAATTGTCAGTAGAAAAAGAACATATTATCAAGTAGATAAATACATGGAATAAATAAACTAAGCACAAACTGCTTACTAGGTAAAACTGAAGAACAGTACGAGCATTTTAAACTTTTTTTTAAAATGCAACCTTGTAAATGATGTGACGCTAAACCAGTTTTTAAATCCTTTAACTTTAAAATTAAAATTACCACTTTTATTTTCTTATTTTTTAGATGTAAATTAGTTCGAAAGATAAAAATAATTTTAAAAAAAATTAAATTCTCATGCTTGGAATCCAAAACAAAAAATCCTTTAGCAATATTTTTGATAAACTTACCAAGTTCTTTTGATCTATTCTTCGACATCCTCCAAGCACTCTAACTAACTCTAAACTAAACTAAACTCACACTAAACTACTTAAGTCAAGCATGGCATTTGTAGCTGTAGCAAAACCGGTTTTTTCGAGCTGCTCGGCATTGATTTCTTCAGATTTCTCTAACATTAATTCTTTGATATATTTCAGCAATAGCAAGTTAAAGTTCTCATTTTCATTTTAGTTACAGAATACTTCATTAATTTCTGGCGGAACAACGTTTTATTAACGTAATAATAATTTTGATAAGGAATCAGTAGTAACCACTTTGCGGTTTGGTAATTAAATAATTAGTCTTCAAATTATTGAAAAGCGGAAGTAAGTTAATGCTGATAATATCTAACTTTGTTGCGTTAATTACAAAGTCGAAATATAAATATTTTTATCAGTTTTAGTCAAGTTCATAACTAGTAATTGTATTTGCTTTGATATTATTTTCCACTTAATTTGACAAATCGAGGTTCACTTTACATCATTTCTAAGAAACCATCTAATGACCTCACATAAAGACCAGGCAAAGTTACTCCCAAATAAATTTTACAAAAGAGATTTATTTGTTACACATGTTGACCTTTGCTTGTTGCCACATGTTGGCATATTTAACATTTCATATACTGTAATAGTATAATAGAATTTTTTTTTATGAACAAAGGTTTTTCTGGTAACTGTCAAAATGAAAAATGTTTGTAGACATCTGCAATGCAAATTAAAGCAAAAATTCTGTTTTCTGAGTGTGGTTTTTGTTTTTGAATTACAGTTTTTTGACAAATCTTACCTACCACATTACAACTATACTTATTATCATTAATCCATAGGACATATATTACTAGTTGATTACTACTAATCAATACATAAATATCATGTAAACATTGTTTAATAACCTTTGGAGTTTGGTCGTCAGATGTAAAGATGTCCAGAAGTTCTAGTCCAGATTTTCATTCAACATTTGCAAAAGTTTTGCCTATTTTAGGTTATTGTTAGGTCGTAAATCAAAATCAAACCTTATAATGGATTAGTCTTTTTTTAGGCTTACATGCATCATTCTGTACATGATGTATAGGAAATATTGGCAAACCTTATGTGAAGCCCATATTGCAAATATTGTTAAGGACTGCTTTCTGTAGGGTGTTGTTCTCTCGGATTTCAGACTAAGACTAACTTTATTAAAACTACTTCTTTATAATTACAACTTAGGGTAGCTAAAAATTATGTATAAAACAACGTAGGCTTCCCATGGGGTTACAGATGTGATTGAAGGGACCTACGCATATTTATTTTAGAGGGATGCAGAGCAGGCACATGTGGTAATAATAATAACACGTCGATATGCCTACCCGCTATATACAATAAACAAAATAATCATAGACATGTAACATCAATATGTTACATGTGCTTCGCTAGCTGGGGGTAACCCAAGCGTGCGAACGGAAATCTACCCTACTTATTTAAGACAT
>JARJDS010029834.1:0-15810 GCA_030264155.1 Atheta pasadenae | reverse complement strand
TTCGTAATATTCAAATGATCTATTCATTCTACAATTTTTCAATTCCTTAGGCACCCACGCCCAAACCCCACAAAGCTACAAACCCACAATTTATTTAATAACTAAAATATTAGCAAAATTTTACTTACCAATTTATTTTAAACTTTTCTAGTGAGTAACAATGTAACAAATGAATAATAATATCAACTGATGTTTATTTCAGGTCACAACTCGCTTCCCAAACTAAAACAAAACAAAACGAAATTTGTTTCGTGGCCATGGCCAACTTTGTTTCGGCAATTTACACCTCAACATCAATTGTTTTGTATTGAACACTCACATCAAGTTGGCGAATGTTTACCACCAAATGTTAGTAGTTTGTTAAAATATTTGTGAGGTGTTTCGTTCTCAAATATCAAGACAATTTCCAAAGAAAGTGAGTAACATATCGAATCAAATATCAGTTTTTTCCTAACATGTCAAACTTAGATCAAAACATTATCATTTGTCCTGTAACGCACAAAAAGTTTGGTAAATTTTATGAATAAAATATTGTGATACTCACCGGTGACATTTTAAAGAAGACAAAGTAATAATCTTTTATATATTTGTACAATACAAACATTTTTATAAGATTCAGTGTTAAGTATTTTACTACTAAAACGTTTGCTTGTGTAACTAACTTGTAAAGTGTTGTAAGTTGCCACTAGTGAGTGGTTTTGTCAGGGCCGAAAAGTGATGAGGGCTCCGACCATCCCTTTGTGTGTCATCACCTCAAGTGTGGAAATTAGCTACAGTTGTTTTTGGAAGGAAACATTCACGCATGTGATGTAGATGCAGATGCATGCAGATGACAGACAGGCAGGTAAATTTTATTATTTTATTTTATTGTCATTTTTCGGTGCCCTATCGCGTCATCGCGATTCACCGTTTTTTTTTGGTTTCTTTAACTCAATAAAGACATTTGTAGCATTCGATGGAAAAGGTGCACTCGGTGAGTTTATTATGAAATTACTGTATACGTGCGTGGCATTGATGCTTTTGTGGTGATCGGCAGACAAATTGTAGTGTTAATATCGAAAGCTTTCGTTGCCGACGGACGAAGAAGACTTACTTACTTAAGATGATAAAAAGAGGAGGTTTTAAACGCGCTTATAAATGCCATAAATGAGCGCAGATGGCACGTTGCTGGTTTCATTCATGGATTGTGCGCAACAATCAGTCGAAGGAGGTGAATTAAAATATTTCGCAAGTGCAAATCATGCAAGATGCAGCAAGATGCGCATTCTTAACATTGTTAATCGTTTAATTGTATTTGAGTGGAGCTTTTGGAGCGCGCTGGCTGTAACTGCATCAGAATGTAGTTTATTTTTTATTAATTATGTGATTTATAGAGTAAGATTAAGTTTTTGTTGTTTTGTTTTGAGTGAAGTGTGCTGCACAGGTTTTCGATGCACAAGTTCGAGCAAATGTTGGCGAATGTTTGCATATTTTCTATTTGTGTGCTGTTTAAATGAACAATTATTGTTTGAATGCCGTCGCTTTGCACGCGCAATTTATTACAACCACTGAGGTATTGCAGGAATGTATCAATGTGCATGTTGCTTGGTTTGTTGTTGATTGAGTTGCGTTTAGAAATTGGGTGCTTGATCGATGTATTAATATTAACAGATGTTTAATGGAGAACGATTTACTTATTGCGATTTGTAACCAACCAGGAAGTGTGGATCGAAATTGAGTAAAAACTAATAACGGGTTACAAGATTAAATTATGATATACATTTTTTAGTAAAATCATTCTTCTGGTGAATAAATTTATACTTTAAATTATCCAACTTTATTAGAAAAGTCCATTAAAGTTAATAAAACAATAAAAACAATAGGTTTTTGTTAGTTTTTCCATGATTTTATGCGTAAAACCTGTCAAAACTTCGATTTACAGCTAAAATAACAAAGAAGTTTGTAACAAAAGTTATTCCTAATTAACTAAACTACATTTTTTCTTAGTAATATTTTTTGATAAAGTTTACCGTTTTCTCGATAATTGCGAAAATACTTCGTAAAATTTTATTTCAAAGTTGTAACCCAAGAAAAAAAATAGAAAAACTCATAGTAATAATGAAAATATTAAAATTGTTTTTAACAAAAGTTATTAATAATTACATTACCAACATTTTATCTTAGTAACATTTTTTGATAAAACGCACCAGTTTTGCTAGAAATCGAAAAAAACTAAAAAACGTGATTATTAAAACACAAAACACAGCAAAGTAAATCTCAATCGTTGCATCAATAAAAATATAAGTAATTGTTAAACTTATAACTTTTGATTGTAAAATTTACTTTTAAAAAAAAGTTGATTTTGTGTTTTCTTGGTTGCCTACATTGTGATTTGTTAAAAGAAACAAGAAATATCATCAAAAATTGTCTATTATTCAGAAAAACTGGGCCATAATTTGTTGGAGCTTTAAAAATAATACAAAATTGTTCTTATTAGGATCTAAATGCCTTCTAATGCTTTTAATTTAGAATAAATCCGGTTCCGAAATTTGGGTAGTGTTGTTTGGGTTGCCTAGCTTAAAATGTTTGGTGAAAAGTAAAAACTAATAGTGATTTAATGAATTTATGATTATGCATAACTGAATAATGTATGTGTTATGTGCAATTTTGTGCAAAATAGGAAATGAATGCGTCGCCGGTTTAAATTTAAACATCGCCGAACGACCTTATCCAATTAGAGATCGTTAGTTAATCTGCGCGGCCACCACTTGAAGAGTTAAAGTGTTGGCGCGGCGACTGCAGCTCTAATTATCTCTAATTGTAAGCCCCCGCGTCTCTATTAAGAGCCTTGTTCGATGCTTTGGAACTCTTCGTTCAACTGCAAATCCCATTCAACCTTTCTTGCTTCCTCCTTAATCCTTATCAAACAAATGCAAAGCCGCCAGCGAGTGGGGAAGCGCGCAAATCGGTTATAGAGGTGGCATAATGAGGTGCCCGCATGTTTTTCACTTTTTTTCGTCTTTTAAATTTTTTTACCTTGACTTCTTGCTTCAATTAGAATTCCTATACGTATGACTCACGCCGGAATCAATAACCAACTCTCGTTTGGCATGCGTGAAATATTTGAAATAACGAATTAATTCATCTTAGGCGCATTGTGCGGCGTTTAGAAATGTTTGACTAGATGTTCAGTTTGATTGTTTGAAATGTCGATCAGTAACGTAAATCTTCGTATTGCATCGAATTGAAATCGCTTTCCGGCGATGAAAGAAGAACAAATTCTTCGCGAGTCTCCGCGGGTCGGTCGCTACGTGAAGGACTTTGGAAAGCTGTGGCTGTTGCTGTTGTTGACGGGTTGTTTGACAAGCGCTCTATGGCTGTCCACACCTCTGTGAATGGCCGTCTTCTTGCGGGGAATGATTGGACTCGACAAGCGCACAATACACCTGCCCTTCAAGCATCCTCCGGATTTCTTTTACACTTTTTCAACTTCCCCGTGTCATTCGCCACAATACACCTCGCCCGTCGGTATTTTCGTGCGACCAAATACATCCTTTTCTTATTTGGACATCGGTGCAAAGTGTAAATATCGGATGACCAAGTGTGACATTCAATTTATTATTGAAATAAATTCAATCTTTGGTTTGGTTGTACTCTAGTTTGGTTTAGTTTAATGGTACACTTGTAAATTGTAATCGATTAGAAGGGAGGACAAATGGAATAAAGGGAAACAAGCCTATTTTAAAGTTATGGGAATTTTGTATTTAGTTTTAACTTATAAACGTGGGAAATTTTAACGATATTAACATTTGTCAAAAATATCATCATGTTTTTCTTACTAAAACTTTAAAAACAACTATAACTAACAAAGTTATAAAAAAATGTTTACAACACAAATTGTTTGTAATAATCTAACACATCTTTTATTCTAGTAATATTTTTGATAAAACTCACCAATTTTAATAGAATTCCAAAAATATATATTTGAACAAACAAAGAAATGTAAAAACTTTTCACGTTTTTTGACGTAAAATCACAAATAACTCTTGTAATAACAAAAATATCAAAAAATGTTTATAACAAAAGTTGTAGATAATTAACCAAAGAATATTTTATGTTAGTAACATTTCTTGATAGAACTCACCAATTTTGCTAGAATTACAAAAATATATCACCAACAAACAAAAAAGTGAACATTTTTTAAAGTTTTTCGACACAAAAACACAAATAACTTTTGCAATAACAAAAATATCAAAAAATGTTTACAACAAAAGTTGTAGATAATTAACCAAAGAATACTTTATGTTAGTAACATTTTTTGATAAAACCCACCAATTTTGCTAGAATTGTAAAAGTAAATCACCAACAAACACAAAAGTTAAAAAATTCCTATCTTTATCTAAACAAAAATACAAATAACACCAATAAATAACACAAATATCAAAAAATGTTTATAACAAATTTATTGAGAATTACTTAATCAACATTTTATCTTACTAACATTTTTTTTAATTAACCCCAGTTTAATAAAAATGACTAAAATGCATAATTAACTAATAAACTTTAGTTCTTAGTAATTTTTTTTAACATTAACATTAAATAATTTAATAATCATGAAATGAAAATTATAAATAAAATTTTTCATTTTAATTTCTACCCCTTTAAGAAACAGATACAAAAAAGTTTGGTGTTCTCTGATTTAGTCTAGACTATAACCACTAGATTGAGACTAGTTGTACGCAAAACTTTGTAACTTCATATGAAGGTGGCGTTAGAACGCCAACGTATTGCAATCAAATTGTTTTTTTTCTTTTTTTTCTGTGAATTCTTTATTTATTGATATAATTGAATTTAGTTGACTCACAAAATATATCATTTATATTCTCCATTATATATACCAACAACATCAATAATTCCATTGTGATGGTAACATTGTTTAAATAGTTTGGATAAAAAATGATTGATTTCAAAGCTTTCTTGGACATTAGCATGAACTTTAAAGACGCAAATCGTTATTATTAACAAAATGGTAGACACAAGACTTCCAAAATATAAAATTGTTTTTCGGACTACAAATAAATTAAAATTAAAACAAATGAAAACGAAACTAAAACAAAGCATAAAAAACAAAAATTTGTTTTAAGACTAGAAAATAAAATCAACAAACCTTTTGCATCCATTAATGTTAATTATTATTTGTTGGTTTAGTAAATCTTAAAATTATTTCCTTCGAAATTAAAATAGTAATTAGTAATTAGTGAAATGGTATATTTGTCATCTTAATCCTCTTAAAGCGATTAAAGCAACCAACATAAAACACACCAATTTTATTACTGAAATATTAATGAATGAAATGAAATGAACCAAATTTATGGAATAAATAACAAAAACCATACTTATCTCATCATCTTTACTCATGTTTATTTCGTTTCTTTTTTAAATTTTGTATTCTTGCAGTTTCTGATGTAAATTATTAACATTATCGCAACATAATTTTGAGGCACGTCAAAATAATGACTCCACAAATACATATCTTCGCAACTAAAACAGAAAATTGGTTTAAAACAATTTTTAAACTGATTTCTAACAAAACTGAAAAAGAAACCTGTAATTACCTTGTTCAATTTCTCCCATCGTTGGCACTAGTAGAATCAGAATTTAACAATGAATTTCAATAAATGATAATAATTTAAATTTAAATTTGAGTTATGAAAAAAAGAAAAGTATTTTCTACCAGTGTTTTGACATTATCAAAAAATGACATAATTTTGACAACTAACATGTGACAGAAGCAGACAGAAGTGATAAAATTTTTGCATGGCCTACTTGTTTTTATTAAGAGGTTAAGTTAGGCCACTCTAGAGGCTGCAAAATAAGACTTTTTTAGACATTTTTTTCTGAAATACTACGAAATGAAACAAAATAATTTTAATGTGATTTTATTACACAAGTTAGTGACTAATTAAAATAATTTGTTGGAAGCGATTTTTTTAAAAATGGCGTCTGTACAGCGTTTTTGCAATGAAGTGTTTTTAAAAAGTTAAAAATTTGCTTTAAAAATGGACACGTAATCGTTAATAACAAACGAACTATGCAATATAAAAACAAAATCTAACGCACTTCCATAGATAATGTATATTCAAAGATATATTCCAAATTTCAAGTCATTCGGTTGAAAATTGTCTGAGTTATTTGTCTTGGAACTTTAAAAAAATTTGAAATTTGAGCGTTTAAATTTTTTTTTTTCTATAAATAAAAACAACATAACATTTTTATGACTCGAAAGTATTGTTCAACTAAATTTAATTAGACTTAACAACTAGATTTAACGGTTGTTAAATTAACGACTAAATTGTTTCGTTATCAAAACAAAGAATTTTTTAATACGTGTATTTGCAATAACAATACTTTATAGATAAAACATATAAAATTGAAATATTCCAAACTCGCTGTCCTTGGTGCATGCTTATTCGAATGCGTCGCATCACCCATCAACAATAAACCGTCTGTTGAACAAACAACCTTTGAATATTAACAAAGCAGCATGGTTTTTATTCGTTTTGTATTACAAACAACTTTATCTATCATATTTGAGATTAGACTACATCCAGTGACACACAACGCAGTCATAAGTTATATAATTCAATATTTATCAAATTACTAAACCAATTCAATTAATTTTATGTTTCAATACAAACAAAATCATTATTTAGTCTAGAAATTCATTCACAACGCGTTAGTCTTGTTTATTTACTAATTTTTTTGTTTTTGTTTTGTTTTTGTTTTGTTTCAATCAAAATGGACACCGATACGATTCTAACCTATCGTACAACGTTAAAAACAAAACGTAAACTGCAACTAAAATGGTTGAAAGTGGACGATCCTCTGGTGCCGACGGTAATGGATTTTTTACGAATACATTTTCATCCGAACGAGCCGCTCAATCGCAGTATTGATTTGATGAATGTGCCTCAAGATGTAATCACATTGGATGCGTTGTATTTGTCCTGTTTTCCACATGGTGCTTCAGTTGTAGCTTTGGATGAGAATGGTAATCTGGTTGGTGTTTTGTTGAATGATGTCTTAAAGCGTGATGGACATCCAGAGCCTGAGGAACAAGATGACAAATGGAATCCGTCGGCGAGATACGCAAAGTTTTTAGATTTGTTGCCAAAAATTACTGAAGAAATGGGTTTGTTTGATAAATATCCAAAAGTGGATAATATCCTGGACCATGCTATTTTGTCTGTTGGTGAAGGATGGCAAGGAGATGGGATTAGTCAAATTTTAATTGAGTTTGCTAAGTAAGTTCTTGATTTATAGTTGAAATTTAAAACAAAAGTAAAAACGCAATTATTTTGGTTTTAGTAATGTGATAGCTAAAAAATATAATTGTGGATTATCATTTGTGATATGTTCGAGTTATTACAGCGCTAAAGTATTTGAGAAATGCGGATACAAAGAGATTTGGTCCAAAAAGTTTCGAGAATATGAAATGAATGGTACTGTTTTGTTTCCTACTGAAGCACCGCATGATTATATCGTGGTGAAATTGTTGGAAATAAAGAAATAAATTACATTGTTTATATTGTATTTCTTTAACTTTGAAAATATTTTTATTATAATTTCTTTTAATTTATTATCCATTCGGTATATAGCACGACATCTGTGATCATTTTATTGAACTACCTACTTTCTAACTAGACATAACCCCAAATAAAATCAGTCCATAACATTCCATAAACTCTTCGTATTTATTAAAATTACTTAAGTATTTATTTGTAAAATATTACAAGAATAAAACATAATGGAAATGCACGATATGCCCTACAATAAAGGTTCTTACATAGAAACTGTAAGCGTTTTGTGTTGCAGAAAACAAAAGTTACAAAAGTCTCAAAATTATAACTTATATTATATTTCTTTTTCTAGACTTCTGGTAATAAAATTAACCGCCAAACTGTACTCTGCGGTTCGCAAAATATAATCCTTCAAGGTAAAGTGATCGTCCAACAAGATGCGGTGATCCGTGGCGATTTAGCAAACATCAAAATGGGGAGATTTGGTGTTGTCTGTCGAGATGTTGTAATCAGGCCATCACACAAAAAATTTACTCATGGGTATGGTATTTAGGAGTAATTTAAACTAATGATCATTTTTAAGTTTTGTGTTTCAGTGTTGCATATTTTGCATTAACCATCGGTGATCATGTTTATATTGGTGAGAAAACAGTGGTGAATGCTGGCATTATCGGATCTTATGTTTATATTGGCAAAAATTGTGTGATTGGTAGAAGATGTCACCTTAAAGATTGTTGTATTATTGAAGACAATACAGTACTGGCACCTGATACTGTTGTGCCTTCATTTACTAGATATGCTGGTTCACCTGCTCAGCAAGTTGGGGATGTGCCAGAATGTCAAATGGATCTGATGGTTGATTTTACAAGAAATTATTATCAACATTTTGTACCAGCTAAACCAATTTAAATTATTTTGGTGCAAAAAATCTTATTATATCTTTAAAAGTTTATAATTTATTTTGGTTTAATTTTTAGGTTATTTGCAAAGTGGTTTTTTGAGGTTAGAATTTTGTTCAATACCATTCTTTAATAAAAGCAATTCTTACACTTGACACTTAAAATCTAATATTAAAATCAATTAAATCACACATTAAAAATATTTAATCTCAATTAATTAAGTTTATCGTCACTTGTCGATGATTCCGTGGTATTCCCTTCCCCGTCGGGTGCGTCCCTAAAGCTTCTCCCTAATAGAGTTTCCAAATTACCATTAAAACTTTCCAATGAAGCAGCGTTAAATAATTTCCTAGCATCAAAGTCTTTTTCAATACCCAACTCGCTTAAAATATCCTCTTCTAAATTAAGATTCCCAAACGTAGCAGTTGAAGACGGCACTGGATCCACACTAGTTGAACACCCACTTACATACCGATCCCCAAAACCACCCTCCGCGCCTGGTTTCAATTGATTAGTAGACAATAACGTCAATCTCTGTAAAAGATGATCAATACGTTCCTTGCCTTCATTTAACTGTCGATCTAAAGTTGAAGAACTACAAGACGATGAATTGGAAACCATAGAATTCGAAGTCAAATTAGAGTTTTCCTTTGTTGCCAACAACATTCCTTCGGAAATAAAAGTCTTTAAATTTGTTTCTGTTTCTTTAACTTTTAAATCTTCCCCGACTTTTTGTAAAGCCAATTCTTGATTTTGAAGACTCGGAGAACGTTCTGAACTTTTCTCGTCATTAAAGTTTTGATCATTATCTGTTGTTATCATTAATTCTTGAGTATTAGGATTTGCATTTGAATTAAGTTGCCATTGATGTAAACTAGTTGACACTCTACGCATATTCATATCTTGTGCTTCTTTCGCAAAATCTAACAAATCGTAATCATCTTCAACGCATAAAGTATTAATATCATTTTCAAACTCATCAGCGCTGGTATCGTTTAATTCCTGATCGTCTTCTGGTGGTAAATCGTCAGTCACGTGATTCAAGCGTGACTTTAAACGTTGTGAGATTTCTTCCAATTCGATGAATTTGCGTTTTAATGCTCGACTAAATGTTTCATCCGGTGATGTACAAACATCAGTAGGTATTGTTGGTGATGGCATTGTAGTCGCTGAAGAAGGATCAGTAGGTGTAGTCGTATACGATGTACTTGTTGTGGTAGGCAACTTGTTAAACTTTGTAATATCTTCTAACGGAATTACATTTACCTACGTGAAATGTCAAAAAACAACAATATTAAACACTAAAATATACATTCACAAGAATTTCTAAAATATTACAAGCTTAAAACTTACTTTAATCTGTCCATTACATTTATTAGTAAAATCCATAATATTAAACCATCCTTCGATTGTAGGCAACCCAGCTAACAGTACAGTCAGATCTACAGTCGCAAAACCGATAATTGTATCGATTTGCATGTTCGGAATCGTTGATCCATTATTACTTTTACGCCAAACTTTAAACAATAATCTACGATTGCTCTATAAAAAAAACACAATTAAATTTTTGTTATCAATAAAAAATTATTCACAAGCAATTGATATGTTTGTTTTTTTTGTTTACAACAATCATTAATAGCAAACTTACATTTGTTAAATAATCAATTGGTACAGAGACATCATTTTTCAATCCCCACACCGGACTTGTATTCTTTTGTACGACATGCGACGTTTTAACAACGCCATCTTTAATTTCATAGCTCACATAAGTACTTGGCAACAATTCCTCACGAATTACTTTTCCCTTAACTTTTCGTGCCCTACATTTTTTTCTTGCGGGTAAATGCAGTGCTGATTCGACAATAATTTGAGCTTTAAAATTGTGCGCATGCGCAGTAGGTTTGCTGTCAAAATTTATGACGCCTTGCAAAGTTTCTAACAGATTCGCAGTGGGAACATTCACAACTGGATTTTGTGTTGTTTCCCCACCGTTTTGTCCAACATTCACATTATTCAGACTCGTCCGACTGAGACTTTTGTCATTATCCGAATCCATTCGAGTATTCTGCGTTTTCATCTCCACCAGTTTTTGTAAGTAATCTTGAATTGTTTGTAACCGATCGTCAACTATTTTATTATCCGCCATATTGTCACTCTTCTCAATCAACGTAGGCGTTGCAAAAGTTACAGAATTCGACGTCGAAGTACTTTTATCAACTGTATTTTCAGTTTGTACGTTTTTATCTAATTCTTTATTCACTGTACTTGTGACCACTTTTTTTCTGGTTACTTTGTTTTTGTTTGGTGTATATTTATCGGCGTTAATTTTTTTTGTTTGTAACTCACTTTTTTTTCGCTTTACGCTATCATCCATAAACCCGCGTTCTTTTTGTAAATTTTTAATTTGTTCTTCTGAACCCAGTGCTACTAATATTTGTGCGTTACCCACTGTAGAGCCGCTAGCGACATCTTTAATCGGTTCGTACCAATCTGTACCAATAACCGGTAAATGATTTCGAGTTAAATATTTAACTATCACTGGATTACGAAACGCTAAATAGTATTGGTGTAATGGGACTTTACAAATACCAATTACTTCGTCGTAAGTTGATGATTCCGACGTGAAAAACTCAATGATCATGTGATTTTCACGTAAATTGAATAAAAAATCGTCGTCGTATACGTACGGTATTACTTGATGATAGTTGAACGTTGATAAATCGCCAGCAGCGCCACCTCGGGTTACATTGCTACAGATGTAGTCTTGTTGACAGAATGGCTGACAAGTGAAGTATGTCTGAGCGTAGTGTTGTTGATATTCAACATGTGAAATGAAGACAAAACCAAAGAGGATTATTTTCTGTAAAGGTAAGAAACAAAAGATAACAATTAATAATTTAAATCATGAACACCTTTAATTATCAAAACAACAAAACAGTCAAGACTGGTAGAAATTATTATTAAATTACTTCATTTGTTTGTTGTACATTCAGGTTATGTACATCACAACCAACTGAACTGTCAAAATTTTTATTTTTAACATCAGATTTTTTCACATTACTTTCAGGTTTGGTTAACTTTTGATTAGTGTTGTCATTAGATGTGATTAATTTTTCTTTTGACACAACATTAGAACTATATTTTTGTTTTCTTGTATCACATTCTCTTGTTGTTGTTGATTTTTTACTCAAAGTTTTCTCGAAGTCTTTTCTTTTTAATGTCAAATCATCATTAGAAAGAATAAAAGTTTCATCAAGACGTTCATCTGATGTTAAATCAACTTTTACTTGCTTTTCTTTGTTTTGTAAAGAATCTAAAAAAAAATTTACAATAATGCAAGTTCTCTTTCACGTCAATAACAATTAAAGTTGTTTTACCTATAAACTCTTTACCAAAATATAACTTTTCACAACCAAGTTGTACTTGTATTCTAATACTGCCAGTAACAATAGGTGAGTCTTCATTCAAAAAAACAGGTATTTCATGTAAACAACTTAAAGATGGTGTAGAATAAAACTCAACAAAGTTAAACTTAGCAAAACCAAGCACTTGTACACTTTTGTGCCTCAAACTTTTTGCTGTTATTTTAAAAACAACATTAATATCTTCTAAATTTATTATATCCAAATTTTCTATATCATGAACTATTGTCTGTTTAAAGTAAACAACTAAAAATTACAGAAAATTAGGTTAGAATCAATAAAATTACTAATAAAAAAATAATTACCATTATTAATTAAATTCTTTGAACATTTCTTGATAACATTAACACTTGTGAGTCCACTATCAACTTTTGATATTTTTTTGTAACATTTTTTAATTCCAATTGGAATTTCATACTCAATATAATACATACAATTCAAATCTTCAAACTTAACAAGTTTTTGATGATTTTGAGAACTAGC
The DNA here is from genome assembly GCA_030264155.1 of Atheta pasadenae. Lineage (NCBI taxonomy): Eukaryota > Metazoa > Arthropoda > Insecta > Coleoptera > Staphylinidae > Atheta > Atheta pasadenae. Next base: position 3,447 of record JARJDS010029834.1, on the reverse strand, counting down.
AACTTTGATTTTACCCTCGTTTGTTATTATAAAACTATGTAATACTACTTTTAATGAATCCACATATTGAAAAACTTCGAAATTATCATGCTTTTGTTTAATACGTTCCTGTGAAAACATAACCTTGTCATTGTTCCCACCATTCTGTTTGGTTTTGTTTTGTTTTAACCGTAATGGCGGGACTTTGTCAGTGTTAATCGTGCCATGATACAAACTAAAATTTAATTTAACATATGCAAGACATGTTTGACATTTGCAACTATTTTGGGTTGTGGTAAACGATCGTGAAGTCAAATCGCAGATATCTGTGCTAGACAATGAACGAAAAGTATTCAAAGCTTCTTGTTCTTCTAATTTCGACATCGGATCACCATTCATGTACGCTAAACACGCATGCTTGTCATGTAAACTTAATTCTGTTTTGTTTGTATTCAAGTTTTCCACCTCCGATTGTTTAATTTTTGAATCACTTTCGTTATAAAACGGTTCGTTTTTAAGGATTGTGTTAACCATAGCGGCTCGTAAAGCTTCGCCCTGGCGTAAAACTTGCTCCAAAAGATTCCCATCACGCGCACTACTTGGTTTATACGATAACATTATTACTAATTATAGCAGAAATAATTAAAACTTAATCGCAACGTAAATTTAACTGAAAACTGATGAAAACGAATAAAAAACGCATAAACACAATGTCAAAATACTTGACAGTTCACAAGATGTGACATGTTTACGACCTCGACAACAAACAATCGACGATCGGTCGAAGTGCCGAAGTGATTTAACAACGTAAAAATATGTCGTGTCTTGAATATGTTGTTTAGAAATATTCAGAACAATACAAAAATTAGGTATTTAGTCCTTACCTTAATGCTAGTGCTTTGCTATTTATAGAAAATATGGTCAAGCCGTACACAAAACATTCACTTCGTTCACAATGATTCTCACATGATTCTCACCATTCTCACCATTTTTACCAAATACAGGCAACACTAACAGCAAACAACAGAAATACTCGAAGCGCCATCTTTTAATGTAGTGTTCAATTACTATTATGTGAAGTTTAACGATTATTGCCGATTGTTCACGAAGCGGTGAAAAATGGAACTAACAAAACAAAAAAACAAAACAAACGTTGATTTAGAGTTGATTTTATTCTAAAAAATTTTAAAAATTACTAAAGTGTTTTATTATCCAGAGAAGTTGTAAGTTCTGAATTGCAATAACACTTGCCGAATAGCGACAAATAATTTTCGATTCGTAGCCTTTTAATTATTAATTTCTTAGGCATAAGTCTAATGGCCGCCGATGTTCCTTCGTGTCGATGCATAAAAGTACACGTTCGAATTTTCTGGAAGTAAAATTACTAGTTTGTGCTGTCTCTTGTAAGTATGTAAGTAACACTTACTTTAAAAGTACACAACTCTTTTTCTTGGTATAATTCATGTAAGTAATGTTCTTCTTCCATACAAAGTGTGCACAAATAATCTTGATAGTTCCGATGCCAAAAATCGCCATATTCAAACACTTCACCGCATTTCTCGCACTTTTTATTAGGGTAATTAATGCAAATCATTTCTACCGCTGGTACAACGCATGGCATACCAAAATTACTATCCACCCGTGTGCGTTTACATGGTTTATATGATACATCTCTTTGGTAAGTTGCAGGACTAGATTAAAACAAATTAATTTTTCAATGAAACATTTCAATGAAACGTGTTGTGATTTACCCCGGATTTTTATTAGCTATAAATTTCGTGGAGCGTATACAACCCGAATTAAAAGGCATACAGCCTTCTTTAGTGTCGTCGTATTTGATTATTGCATATTTGCAGGGATCCGGCGACATCATTTGCGATGTGGTCATTGTAACACGAGATGCAGTGTTAGCCAACCCGGGCATTCCCCGTTTACTTCTAATCTATTGTGGTAAGACACGTTAAATTTTAAATCAAATGAAAAAAAAATTTTAAACGAATCTAACCTTAACATATTTCGAAATTCCGTCATAACGCGCCGGCCCAATGTCGTTCGACTGTTTGTATTTCGTAAGAATTAATTTTCTTTGCGCACCGGATCCGAAACAAACTCGCGCTGGTGGTACAGCGTTGACAACATACTGAAAATCTTTTCAAAAACATTAGTTATTAAAAGTTTTAATTAACCAAGTGTACCTAACCTAACCTTTGTAATTCACAACTGAGTTCGGAGACATTTTGATAAAGACTGTGCCTGATCATCGTTATTGTCTTTGTAGAAATCAAAAAATCGTGGTAAGTTTCTCCCAGTTGTGGTTTTATTTAGGGCATGCATAAATTTAGATTGATTTGGGTAAAATCGAGTTGGAAGTCGCGTGACGCGGATGATTTGCGTGACTTTGTGACATGTTTTTCGTTCTCATTGGACTAGATCACTAAACTGATTCTAGGGACACATGATGGCAGATAGTTAATAAAATTGAGGACAATTTTTATATCGTTTATAAAGTAATCTAAAGAATTAAACTATAATTCCAGCTTAGAAATGATTTAGTACCTCGTTAAAGACGATTGGTACGAGAAAATGCGAATATTTTGGGTCTGGTATTAAGTTTTGTTTAGCAAAACTCCAAAACTTACCTTCCATTTTAAAATCCTTGAAATCAAATAAATGTACAATAATTTTTTTTAACAAAAATAAGTAAAATGTAGGACTAAAATTCAATATTTATCACATAATTTTTTCACTGACATTTTGACAGTAAAAATGACAGGTTTACATATTAGAATATTTATTTAAGAATAAAAATTAATTTATACACTCTTCTTACTCTATAATTAGTTACATTTTAAACTTAACTTTACAATACAAATATCTGAGTAATAATTATGTTCATGTGGTGGCCTTCCTGTGCATTATTGATGCAAATGTGCATAAATCATCATTTGGTGATATAACATTATAGTGTCATAAAATGCATAATTAAAAGCAACATATTTTAGCAACATTCACTGATCTGTCCTGCAGATAAAATATAGTTTACAAGAATTCATCACACCAGTCATTAAGGCATTGGTAGCAGTCACCCGATTGCTTTGCATTAGCTTGACATGTGTCTTTCATCCACTCTTGGAACAGCTCTTTATTTTTTTTCAATACCAGGTATTGACCAAGTACCACAAAGGCCTATAAAATAAAATAAACAACCAACATTAAAGTATTTCGTAATATTGCGCGGTAAAATAATGGATAACGACGAATTAACATATTAAACTAACCTTATCGAAACCTTTTTCAACAAGTCGTTTCCCGAGAACTTCGCCGACGCCTGCTAAATCTGTTACGACTTTATCTCCCATGGGCTCCGCCACGAAATTGCGATGTTTTTGAGATGTAGACGACATTTTGTGGATGTTTTCTTGTTAATTTACTAACTAAAATTGTAAAATAACCGGTAAACTGGTAAAA
>JARJDS010029833.1:0-22413 GCA_030264155.1 Atheta pasadenae | reverse complement strand
TGAATCGGCTTGATTTGCTGGCTGCGTTGCCGGTGCCCACGTGAGCTCGCACAAATTGCTTTCGGGAACTTAATCCGTTTACGCGCGTTGTTCCCGCCAAAGCCGCGATCCCTTTGTGCGCGAAACTATGACTCCCGCGACGACACGCCTCGCCATAACCCGAATGCTGTGCAAAGCTTCCAGCGATCCCAGCGAAATGCTTCCAGCGCTTCCAACACCTACAATACGACGCTACCCCCACCCCAACTTCAAACACTTTAGGATCCAGAATCCTCATACTCTATCTAATACACATAACCTTGAAATAAACTAAAAATGGCATTTTATCACAAAATTAATACCTAATTTCACACTAGAAACGTAATATCTCATTACATCAAGGAAGCAATGCCATTAATTACAACATAACTGACGTTTCAAGTTTCCAGTCGTAAAATGACGGTAGTCTTTGATTAAAACATCCAAATGTAACGTAACCTTCAAAGGAAAAGCTTCTTGCAAAAGCAAGCAAACGTTTTGATTAAAAATTAAGAAAACAAAGCAACAACAGTTTTGAGGTTATTTGTTGTTTTTGTAATGTAAGGTTATGTTGAGTTAGGTAAGGTTTGAAGTAAGCCAATGACCGGTCTTCAACAAGCTCATGCACACACAAAAAAAACATCTCACACCCCTTTCTGGTCGTCGTTGTTTGCCAGTCCCCTGCTCCGCTATGGAGCAGAAGAGAGTTGTGGCGCTCCGTCCGGTAATTCATCTGGCCTAGTGGCACGCTTTATACACCGCGCCGCAGGGCATAAATCAATAGCGCATTTGATATCGCGCCACCGCCGTCGCTGCCACTGCCCTTGCCGCAGAAACCGCGCTTGGAGCGTCTACCAGAGCGCGAAGCTCTTTATTCCTTCCTCCGACAACGCGCACCCCTTCATTCCAACACAACGCTTGACATCTTCCTTCGCTACGATCAAAACGTTCAGCTTGCAACAGTTTAAGCAACCATATAAGTTACCCTCAGATATAAAGACATATACAAAGTGGTAGTTTGGTCAAAAGTCTTCTAAGTTATCGCAAAAATCATAACTCAAAAAATCCTCGCACTAAAACAAAATTTTACCACAGAAAAAAAAATTGAACGTGTTTCGAATATTAAGAATATGATTGTGTGGTGTGTTGGTTATGTACGCCCTTATCATACGCAACCATCGTCTGTACCACCGAATGCTAATGCCTAATTTATTAATGTCGACGTTATCGGAATCTGGTTGGTCGTAAATATTTTACGGGGAATACACAAGTTCGTATTGTACGAGCGTACCAAACCAGCAGAAACGTATTTACATTTTATATTAATTAACTTAGGCAGCCATCCAAACTCGGCTAGCTCAACACACCGCAAAGGCAGGCAACTTGTCGTACAGTAATACAGAAAATGAATTTTAATTTTAATTTTATTAACATGCGCATTGACTATCTAACTCTGTGCCCAACTTTATTTGCAGATATTGTCTAACTCTCTCTGACATGTGTAAGTTCCACCTGGGCACGTGGCACGCGCCCGGCACGTGCGGGCATGCCTACCTTATCGCGATTTTAATTCCAATTAGCAAACCCAACACACCAACGGTAAACTCTAAACGTAAAATCTTTACACATTACATTCCCATGATATTTACCCCATCCCCCACACAAAACTCGTAAGGGATGATTAGAAATATATTAATTAAATTTAGTAACGAACATAACCTGAAAATGTATATTGGGTTGCATACTTTAAAGTCAAAATTATATTGAATTTAAAATTTCTGTATCAAATCAAGGGAAACTTTGACTTGTTTTTGACTTTGACAGTTTGCTTTGACACATAGTTTGATGGAAACTTCGCTCAACACCTTTTCCTTTCGCGTACTTTCCTTACAAGTCTAGTAGTAGATTCGTTTTCATCTTGTAAGGATTTAGGGTTCTGTGGAAAGTTTAAAGTCTCGTTGTCGAATTTTGCCCGCATACGACAAGTTAGATGGATTTGCACATTATAACGCGGCGTCTTCTTGTCTTGTCGAATCTTCACCCAACATTTTTAGGTTAAGTTCAGTTTAGTAAACGACGCACGGTGTTCACGACATGTGTGTTCACGTGACAGGGAAAATTGAAAACGACTGATGGATAAAAAATGCCGCAAAACTTTTCTGCAACCCGTTTTGTTGTACAACCAACGACGTTATGATTGTTTTTGATTAAATTTTAATGTTTAGTGCAAATTAACTCACATAAATCGTTGCGGGTTGCAAAAATCAAGATAAGTAACGCACGATAAAGCGATAAACGTAAAATCACAAAATGCAAAACGCGTTAAATAATAGTTCGATCCAAAAGCCGATAGGGATAGGGTAGTAAATGTTGTTTGCATTTGCGCGGTTGTTACTATCACCACATGAATGATATCACGATTTTCCAGGCCGGCATAAATCTTCTCACCCTCTGTACTCATACGCGCGATCAAAAGCTTCAGATTTACTCAACCACCAAAAATTCAATTACAAAACCGCGTGAGAGTAAACGTAATTGATGTTTGTTTAAATTTTTTTTGTGCGTCAAATTACATTTTTTGTTTTGTCATCAAATTTCCCCGGAAAATTTAAACCCCAGCTTAAATCCAATGCGTGTAGTTTAATTTGCTTTAATTAGTGGCACGATTTTTTAATTAGCGTTGCTTTTATGCGACGCAGCGCTTTGGCAAATAATTTATTTGTCACAACCAGAGAGTTTCGTGACTTATCTCGTTGACATCAGAATTTTGCGAATGTAAACGAAGCCCTAGCAAAACGATACAAATGTCAGTCACAAAACTTCTCACATGTGAACGCACAACGCACAGCCCTTAGGTTAGGGTTGTTGGCACAATGAATTCAGTAAAAGAGTAAAAGTGTGATAACAATATGTTTATGCATTTTTGTCGTAATGAATTCTTATCGTAAACGTGACACGAACGACACAATGCAAAAAAAAAGTTTAAATAAATAAAAAAAATTCAATTGCAATAAGGGTGGAAATAATGTTGTACTTCCCTTACGTGACAAACACGAATTAAATGTTTTGCAAAACATAATGAAAACGTAATAAAAATAAACATGAAAATACAAATGTAAAACAATTGCTATGCATAAGGGTTGTTTTTGTCACAACCCTTATATTTGTGTTTTGTTTTATTTTATTTTACTATGTTTGCTGTTTACTTATTGATTTGTTGCTAATTTTTTTTTTGGTTCTGCGATTTGAGCTGTTGCGATCAATTTTGTGCAGTGGGTAGAAACCCCTTCCAGAAAAAAGGGTGAGAGCTACATATTGCATAAGGGTAGGTGCCATAATGAAATCAATTTGTCGACGGTTCGACGTTATTCACGTCTTGACTACGCAGCAAATAAAAGAAATAGATTTCTCAGCTCTGTGCTCAGCATAGAGTGGAGGCGCCGGTATACACATCCAAACCCGGCGCTTTCACTCTATACTATTTCACGTAAATTTTATTCAGTGCAAATTTAAAATTTATGATGCCTCGTGCCTAAAATATTTAAAGAATTTAAGTATTTACTACACAAAAAAAATTTTTAGTCCGAAAATAAAAATTTGTAAAAAAATATTTTGGTTAAAATTTTTGAAATAAATCTTTTTAAAGTTTTAAATCGGCGTGAAACGATAGCGGAGAATGGTGGACATGTCGGCGACGTGAAGGGCGGCTATTTATAAATTTAATAACGCTCGAAATTTCCACCGCTCGCCGCCACACAAAAGAAAAGGGGCCAAAAAGGACGAAGACACATGGCTGGCGCGCAAATCCTGATGGGGCATGATGTCCTACGTATTTTATGCCGCTTTTTTGTTTTATTTTATTTCAAAGTTTTTTGTGCTGCGGTTTGGCGAAATTCTGCACTTCGCATATATTGCACACGGCGTGGAATGGCATTTGCGATAAATTATTATTCTATGCATATAATTGGATGCCGTGCGGGTGCATGAAAAACGCGTAAAGCATTCGTTTCGTATAAATCATGCATTTTCAATTCGGGACGTGAGCATGCGCGTGTATGCTCGCTCACCAAAACTCGAGCGTGATTCAACAAAATATTTACAAAATTTGTTATTTATTGTAACCCCTCCATCTTCTGCACAACTCTATTGTAATTAATCTTTAATTTAAAAATTAATAATTTTTTCAATCTAAAACTTAATTTTTGTTGATTTTGATTTCACCGTTTTAACGTTCAACTGTTCAACTAAAATTGCTTCCGGTGCGTTCCGGTTTTCCAGAGTGAGAACTTAAAATATCGCCGCTATTATATTAGTTCGCAGCTGCTTTCAATCAGGCGGGCTTTTATTGAGAGTCTAATTAAAATTATCCAAGCGTTTTGGGATCTCCCTCGAATCTTACGCTTTACTTCCTTCTTCTTTCAAGAGAATCAGAGAAAAAAACATACCAAACACAAAACTTCCAATCGAATTTGCCAGTTCGCACAGCAATCGATTCGATTTCTATTAAAGTTGGTAAAAATGATTCAGAGTTTGAAGGCGTGTGTTGCCCGCGTTAAATCTCAAACTTTCTAATTGCAACTATCCAGGACTTTATTCAGAATAAGACGAAAAACAACTCGCAGAGTTTCCATCTTCAAAACCTTTTGAAGGTTTACATTTTGCAACTTTAACTTTAACTTAAACTTGAACGCCTAACACGAAACGTAAACTCACGTATTGATTTTATTACTTAAACTTTCTTGTTAAAATAAGAAAATAATGATTATATCCTTGATTTTTGGTTCAGAACAAAACACGCCGTGTAGCGATTCTATTGGTTACTCTGGCGTCGCGGGGCGTTACTAAGAGCAACATGCGCGCTTGCCGAGCGCGTCGGGAGGCGTATCTATTGAAGCTACAAAGCGTGCACGCGTTAGCGCGCCATGAGCGCTAAAGGGCGTGGCTGAGCGAGGTTTTAACCTCTTGTATTTTGTTTTTATTCATTGTTATTATATTGCAGTCAAATAAAATAAGTTTTCTTTGTTTTAAGCTCTTAAAACTTATTCACTTGTTTAAATTTAATCTTCAAAGTAACAAAACTTGTTTTGATTCTAAAGTTTTGTGAGTCTTAAGATGGTGAAAAAAATTATGGCAAATCGATGTGCGACTGTGCGTGCAAAAGTAGAGCAATCATAAAATTAAGATTTGATGGAAACGAAAATTTCGCCCGTATAACATAGAACTTTCATCATTATTCCAACGGAAAAGTTTGGTATTTATGCGCCTCGCAGGATGGCGCGCACGGCGGCGAAAGTTATTTAAGACGCGCGATAAACACTCCATATATAACGTAATTTATTGCATTCAGACGAGCGGCGGAAACTCGACCCGCAAATAAGAAACAAACCTATTTTGTTAGTTAGTCTTAGATTAAACCGAAAATCATTTAAAACTTTTTGGAAATAATTTTTTTTCACAAACAAATTAACCTATAAATTTGATGTAATTTTAATTTCATTATCCTTAGTCTTTGTTTTTGACTTACAACTTTAAGATGCTCGGATCTTAAGGTTTTGAGAGTTAGGAAAACCACCATAATTAAATTATTGACTAAGGTTTTGAGGAAAAGCATCCCTTTGCATGCTTGCGAACGTCTTGCATAATGATTTTTACTATTAGATTACGGACCTTCGAAGCATTCGAGACCTTCGCAGCCACTTCCGGGTCGTATCGTAAATTCCGACTCATTTTCTCTGTCACATACAATTTTGGCAACCCTTCTTTGAGCTGGGTAACCAACTACAATTCTTTAAATTATACCCAATGTACCAAAAATAGTGTTTGCTTTATATTTATGTAGAAATTTTTAAAATTTTGTGTTTCTGTAGACACTCTGTATATAATATAATATATGTATGTGAACGCGTAGGAGATATGCGGATGAGGGATGGCACTACCCGGAAAACGACCAAAATCGCCGCAGCTATTCATCAATCTCCGTCAAATGGAGCTAGTACTAGACGACTAGGAGTTTAAGTATTAGACCAAAACGAAGAAGGGTTTTCGTCTATATAAGGGATGATAACCAATATGTGGTGTGGTGTAGCGCATCTTAAAGCGTCGTACACTTACTACACTAATCGTTGTAAGACATTGATTTTTTGGGGGAAAAAGACACGAAAACCTAAAGCAATTTATTTACCCTTAGAAATCGATATAAAACCAGCTTAAGTTGAAACTAATGAAATGGTAGTAAATAATTTTGTGGGGTTTCTTTAAAATGATTGATGAGAAAAATGTATAGACAAAATATTTTTACACACATTTACGTCGATTTGTACCAAAAAAATTAAGAAATGTTAGTGCAACGAACGCTTTAGAAGGCGTGACATACTGGGCGGGCACAACCTACGTTAGTGCATGGCGTGCACTAACCAGCGCGTTGAGGGGCGTTGTCCACTAAGAAAACCACGCCTCCGCGCGATTTGTTTTATTCTGATTTTAGTTATTATTTTGAATTCAATTAAAATTTAACACCGATTAGTTGTCTTAAAGTTTAGTTTATAGTTTTATGAAGGTTTGTTTTGTTAATAGCGGTAGGACGACACTATTGAGGAGGGAATATCGCATTACAACCACGCCGTTGGTATTGGCTACGAGTTTATCTAGGACCAAACTCTGCAAGCTCGGAAAGCAACTAAATTTCGGACGAGATTTGAGATGCAAGCACAAGAAATGATATCGAGATGTGTTGTTTTAACAATCGCGTTATGCTCCAGAGAGAACAGCGAACGTGCTTCAAACTTCCGGTCGATCGGTTAAGCGCCCACAGTCATTTTCCATCGCCAACTCGTGCAAACTTCCGCAAAACTTGAAACTATCACGAATTGATGCAGTTAAATTGTTATTATTGTCAGTATTGAGGTTATAAACTGTTTATTTTACTGTTTATTTAAAAACTACCTAAACTCAGGGTGCTTTACTTTATTTCAATGTGTTTACAAGGACCGAATAAAAGAGGGTTAATTTTCTGGTGTTTAAAAAGGAAAAAATTAAAAAAAGCAATAAATCATGTAAATTTCAAACTCTCACACTGCGTGGTGGTAATTATAATAAATATCGCCACGCACCAACGGCCACGTCGAGTCTCTGCGTCAGTGGTGGTGAATTTATGTATTGCAGCTTTGTCAATATATCGAGGGAGGTAAAACGTAAACGGCAATAAATTCAAATTATATGGGCACTTAATATGTATCAATCGAATCGATAATGCAAATTATCTTCCGAGCTTCAAAGCGCTAAAGTGCCCACCTGCAGTGTAACATCCCTCGCTACACTCCCCTCAATAAGGGTGCTGTTGTACAAAAAAATTTTGTCACAATAACTTTGAATTGTGACTCAAATAAAACAATTATTTTTTTAACATTTTTTTTTTCAACCCTTAAAATCAACCCTTAAAAATTTTCACCCCCTAAATTTTTTTTAAATTAATTTTGACCTAAATAAAAAATGTGTTGAGTCAAAACAAAAAGCTTGTTGCATTAAATTAAAAATTAACATATTTTTTAATTACGGTTATTGCCATTTGGGTCATATCAGAGATATAAACAAAAATGTGTTTCAGTTTGGAATGTGCGCAAAGTACGCTGAAACAGAACGCCCACGGTTCGTCATCGCTTGCCATCATCATGTTCGTGTGTTCATGTGTGTTTGTTCAACACAGTAAACAAACTTTCAACGTTCATTCGACGAAACGAACAAACGCATTTCATGTGTAATTCCATAATTCTCGGCAAAAACGCGTTTTAATTAAATAGAAGTATTTCATACGTTTTTCGAGCAAAATTTATTGCAATTGCTTATGGGTAGTAAATGTAAATATTTGAATTTTTCATATTTTAGTAACAACTTTGAGTATTAATGAATTTATTTAATTATGAAATTATCTGTTCAAATGTTTTTCTTAAAGATTATTATTTTTATATTTGTTAAAATAATAATATAAGAATTTATTTTGAATACAATGAGATCTATTTTTGTGTTTTGTGTGATAATGCGTTGAAGTGCGTTTCTATTTGCTGAGCACATCGAAGGGCGTGTCTAAGCAGTGCGCGCCAAGCCTGCTCATGGTCGTGGGTATACATTACGCGCGCGTCAATTGGCTGCACACTGCGTTGGGCGTGCCTAATTACAAAATACGCCAAAAGGCGTGTCTATATTCACAAAACAAGTTTTAAAACTTAAACAACTTCTCTACTTATAATCATTTTCTTTCTTTACCTATAAAATATAATGTTTTAAAGTCACCCTTAAACCCACAAACAGAATTTTAAATAAAAAAGATTACATTACTTTTGAAAAAAAATTTATAAAGGAAAAATACGTACGTAAATATAAAAATTACATTTACTCTCTTTTCTGTTTTTCGTGGAAAAGCCGTCTATAAAAAGAAGCTAATGAAAAAAATGGCATTTAATTCGTTTAAATTAAAACCCCATTAGGCGATGAGAACGCTTAATTTCAATTTGTTGCGCTCTACCTTTTTACGCTGTTCAGTATTTCTATATTTGAGTAATTGCGCGGCCTCAGTCACTCGACCAACCCCGCGAGTCAGTCATCCTTCCGGATGTAATTGCATTGGCTTTTGTTGGACTCAGATACCAAACAAAACAAAAAAAAAATAAAAGCCGCCTCCGACCACAAGCCCAAAACAAAAATGTTTTGAATACAAAAGAAAATGGATTTAATTGCGACAACATTGCGGCTTTTTATTCGAGTGCAGATTTCTTTATGCTTTTGATATAAATTATATTTTATGAAAATAGATTATGTGTTTATTTAAAGATATAAAATTGAATTTGTTTTGTTAATATAATACCAAGGAAAATAATAAAATCCAAAAAAATAAATTTGTGTAGATATTTTTTGTAAGTTTTGACTTTGGGGATGATTTTAAACCTGTTAGGGTTAAGTCTAAAATTTGGGGTTAAGACATAAAATAAAACACCTATTTATGTATAAATTAAAAATGAAAAAAATTAAAATAATTTTTTTTTTAATAACAAATAACCTAGTTTTCCAAAAAAGTGATTTTACCGAAAAAAAAAACTTTGTTTCTTTGTTTTGTTTGTTTAATAACAAAACAAAAAATAAATTTAATTTTAAATATAATCCATTTTCTTAACCTTTACTTTATATGTTATAAATTAAAATTAATATCATCCCCTTTAAATTAAACTCCTAACAAATATAAATTTTATTACGTTCCTAATAAAATACGTCTTTTCTCTTATTCGTACCAAAATTTCATTCTCTAACCCTGACTATTCATCACTATTCTCCCCCACACACACTTAAAAACCACATATTCATATACCCACCCCTTAAACACCAACACTAAGTCTAAAACCAAAACGAAAGAGGCGCACTTTGTCGAATTGAACTTGGAAATTAAACTTGTCGCCAAGACGAAAATAATTGCGGCCTATCAACCACCCCAGTACGATTAAGAGCGCGCGCGCCACAACCCCCAAGGCGGCAATGCCGACGCGCAATAAAACAGTAAAATTTACTCTTACGATTTGTCAATTGATTAATGATTAGAAAATTTGAGCGCACCAAAGGAAATTAGAAATAACGAGAAGCTCTTAATATGAAAGCGCAGATTACACCGCGCCTCGGAAGCACCACTCACACATAGACTGCCACTTGAGACAAAACACAAGCACTGAATCTGGACAGTTTAAGACGCAACGGCGGAGAAAGCTTAACACCAACATCTTCAAAGTTTTGAGCTTTAAGTTTAAGTTTCGAACTTGAATTAAACGACTTCATTCTCAAACACTTGACTATCGTTATGAATATGAGTAAGAGTATGAGACAAGTATTCTTGGTAATAATAATAATAATAATAATAAAGCTGTCTTTATCTGGGAAAACATTTCAGAACTTTAAATTCTGTTTATTTAAGGTTTTAAGTTTTAAATAGCAATAGTTTTGTTATGTGCCATGCAAAAACTCCGCCTTTGTCGCGCTAGGCGCGCTTAAAGCCACTGTTATTGGTTAGGCTCGGTGCGCATTGTACTTAGCCACGCCTTAGACGCATTCATACTTAATTCAAACATAAATTAGTAAGAAAAAGTTAGCTGTCATTCTAACAACACATATTTTTGTGAATAAACCAATTTGGTAATTTTATTATTGACTCAGTCAAAAGTTTGTTATTGTATGTTTTCAGGTTCCAATGTTCTGAATATGATTTACATTTGATTATGATTCACCCCCATCCCCCCGGAACCAAAAATCGTAGTTTTAATGTTGTGAGTATGTGAAGCTCATGCGTTTGTTGTTCTTGTTCTTTCGGGTGAATTTTCGTGTTCGAACGTAACCAGGTTAAGGTGATTTCGTCACGCGAATCATGCGAATGCTAATCGTACAAAAATTGTTCTTTCATGTGACGTTAACCTAAAAATACGCGTGTTAACAAACGTCAACGTATCCATATGATTTTTCGAATACAATAAATTGCATTTTCTGCATTTTGTGTGGTTTGTGATTAGAAATAGCAAAAAATAAGAATGAAACTAAAAATACCACACATTTTCCTTGTGTAACGAGTCGAAAACATTTTCGTAGCATGGGAAATGTTGAATAGAATCCAAGATTTCAAGGCTCAAGATGAGAATCATTTTCTTTTGTGTTGAAATTGCAGCAGAAAACACAAAAAACGTGACAAATGTGTCGTGATGATGATGTCCTGATGTTTTTTTTTTGGGAAGAAGTAATTTTTTTGGGGTTTAAATTTGTTTTGGGACGTTTCTATGTTAATGTTAATTAATTCAAATTACATTACTTTGTACTGTTTTGTATTTTATGTTTTGTATTTAATGTGTATTTACGTGTTCCGGTTTTATATGTTTGTACTGGTGACATTAAACTGCAGCGTTTGATATCGGCGGTACTACACGTTTATGACGTTTCGCTGTCGAAGAAACAATGCTGAAATTGAATGCCGAACGCATATTTACATATTTATGCAACATTAAAGGGATAATGATGGCGGCGCGCCGCTATACGGTGGCATTCACTCCGGAAATGTCAAACGTAAGGAAGCCGCGACGGAATAATACCCAACTCGCACGCGGAAAATCGCCGCAGGACATGCAAAGGCCAAGGCGAAGACTTTCACGCTTACAAATTAAGAGTAGGAGTAGAAGAACACCAAACATAGATGTTGGATTTGAATGATAAGTTTTAAGTCTTAATTATTGTTGTTTAAGAAGAAATTTGAGAAGCGTGATTTATATGTTTAGAAAGCTGAACTAATAAACTTTAAATTAAGTGTAAGATATTTAAATTTAAAAGACTATGATAGAAGTTATGACTATTTTAGTAAAACGTGTTTTTAGAAAAAAATCTTTATCGTAATGACTAAATATTTACTAAGTTTAAAGCTGATTTAAGGGTAGTAATTTTTAGTTTAAAATATTAGGGTGTAAACTATCTCATAGAACAACTCATCTTTTGTAAAATTCTTTTAAAAAACGTAGAATTGATAGAATAAATAATAAGTTATGTCAGTTTTTGTAAACCGTGTTTTATAGAAACAAATAATTGTACCGCTGTGGACAAAAAGTGTCTTATGTTTGAAGCCTATTTAAGGGTAGTATTTCTTATTTCAAAATATTTGGAAGTAAAGTACTAGGTAGTACAACTCTTAATTTATAATATTTTATTTAGAAAATTAAAATTGACTGATAGAATGAAAAGTTATGTCAGTTTTAGTAAATTGTGTTTTATAAATTAAAATTGTACTACCGTAAACTAAAATTGTCTTAAGTTTGTGGTTAATTTAAGGGTAGTATTTTTTAGTTTAAAAGTTTTGGGAGTGAGTTTCTAGATAGTACAACTCTTCATTTATAAAATTCTTTTGAGAAAATTAAAATTAAAAAAAAGAATCAGAAGTTATGTCGGTTTTAGTGAAGCGTGATTTATAGAAACAAAAATTTGTACCGCTGTGAACTAAAAGTGGCTTCAGTTTAAAGCCAATTTAAGGGTAGCAGTTATTATTTTAAAATGTTTGGAAGTATATTACTAGATAGTACAACTCTTTATTTATATTATTTACTTTAAAAAAATTAAATTTAAAAAAAGGATCAAAAGTTATGTCAGTTTTAGTAAATTGTGTTTTATAAATTAAAATTGTACCTGCGTAGACTAAAAATGTTCTAAGTTTGGGGTTAATTTAAGGGTAGTATTTTTTAATTTAAAACTTTTGGAAATAAATAATTAAATAGTACAACTCTTTCTTTATGAAATTCTTTCGAAAAAACTAAATTTGACAAAAAGAATCAAAAGTTATGTGAATTTTAGAAAATCATGTTTTAAAATCTAAAAAATATCAAAAAAATGAAATTGATGTGGTGAAGTTGTTGAAAATATTAAAGAAGTAAAACATTCTATTCCATTTCATGTGGGATTATGTTGAGATTCCTCTTTGGATGTGCGTTGCCGTAAAAGAAGGGCGCGGTAGGTTTTTATCCGCACGGCAAATATTGTCAGATCTATCTCTCGGTCGGCTCCTCATCTGGATGAAAATGAAGGCGATGCTTTATCATTGTCGACACACACGTCGACCCCGCCGGTAGCATCCTGATACACATCCCCTTTCCAGACGGATTTGCAGGTGGTAAGTACCACTGCTTGGGGAAGTATCAGAACCCGGTATAAGCTTTGTAGTACACCAAGAACTAAGATTCAAGAGCGTAAGAAACTCAAGAGCGCGAGTAAGAGCAAAAGCAAGCGCGTAGTATTACACTTGATGTATAGTATTCTTCAGATTTCCCCTCGGAAAACGCGTGCCGGCGCTTATTTAACATGCATTGTTAAACAGTTCGTAAATCTTTTGAATCCTGAAGGGTGTCTGCCAAAATACATTCAATTCCAACTAATATAGTGGGAAAATATAAATAAAACAAAAAATGAATGAAAACAATTGGAATTTAAAGTTATTGACTTTGAGGGTGGATTAAGGGTAGTAGTTTTGATTTGTTTAATTTGAAATTTTTAAGTAATAAAGTACAACTCTTTGTTAATTAACAAATGTAAAAAAAATTAAATTTCAGTTTAAGAATTAAAAGTTATAACGTTTTTCCGTATACAAGTTTTTTAAAAAACAAATTTTAGGCAAAAATTATTTTTTGAGTTTAAGGGCGTTTTAAAAATAGTAGCGCTTAAATGATATATTTGAAATTGATACACTTAAAAATATAACTTATCTATTATATAATAAAATTATTACCATAATTATTACTTGAATCAAAAAAAAGTTATAAACATTTAAAAAAAATATGATTTTAAAACTAAAAAATTTAAAAAATCAAATTTTCAACTACTTACAGTCTTTTTTAAGGGCAGTATTTTTACCCTAAATAATTCTAACATATATTATTAATAATCCCCATTGAATGTAAATAATTAAAGTTGCATTGAACAATAAAACCGAATAAAAACAATTAAATACATTAAAAAGTAATATTGTTAGTTTTATGTTGGTTGAGAAGCACGGAATTCATCACCGGACTATAAATTCCAACGAGTTTTATCGCTTTTTATAGATGCGCCGTTTGTGTTATAAAATAATCGATATATCAGCGATGAATGGCAAAAAAATGCGAAAGGAAACGCACGCTCCGGAATTCATGGCGCCGCATTATTCCATCAATCTTTATTACAATATTAGTGCGATTCTCGTGCGTGGCGTGGTGTGCGTTGTTCGGGGTGCCACTGTAATTCATAGTTTATATCGTAATTACGTTTGACAATGGCACGCCCGTAAATTGTGCCAAGATTTTCCACATAAACGATGCGATAAAACTAGTTTTCACTTTAAACTCCAAACAAACAGAACGTCGTTTTTTTTTTTACAAGTGACATAACTTTTGATTGTAATGTTGGATTTTTGTTTTGTTTTTGTCATCTTGAAGGGGATGAGTTGTGCTTTTAACTGAGTTAATGTTATAGTGTTTATTTTAATAATTACTAATTGAAAATTAACTTAAAACTTACGATTCTTGAATTTTCTAAAGTTTTATTGGTCTGAAACAAGTTTTTCTAAAACAATCCTAACTTTTTAGTATTTCTGTTAATTTTAATTTTCTAAACAGAATATTATAAGAATTGAGTTGTACTTTCAAATAATGTTTATTAAAATTTTTTATATTAAAAATTACAGCCCTTAAATTAGCTTTAAACGTAGTACATTTTTGTACAATACAATTTTTCCTCAAAAACACGATTTACTAAAATTGACATAACTATTGATGATTTCAGTAAAATTTAATTTTTTTGAAAGAATATTATAAAAGAATAGTTGTTCTTTCAAATAGTTTTTATGCAAATGTTTTAATTAAGAAATTACTACCCTTAAATTAGGCATAAACTTAGTACTTTCTTTTTTCTATGCCAATAAAATTCTTTTAACCCAAAAACACGATTTATTAAAATTGACATAACTATTAATGATTTCAGTCAAATTTAATTTTTTTAAAAGAATATTATAAAAGAATAGTTGTTCTTTTAAATAGTTTTTATGCAAATGTTTTAATTAAAAAATTACTGCCGTTAAATCAGGCATAAACTTAGTACATTATTTGTCCATACCACTAAAATTCCTTTAACCCAAAAATACGATTTATTAAAATTGACATAACTATTGATGATTTTAGTCAAATTTAATTTTTTCAAAAGAATATTATAAAAGCATAGTTGTCCTTTCAAATAGTTTTTATACAAATGTTTTAATTAAAAAATTACTACCCTTAAATTAAGCATAAACTTAGTACATTATTTGTCTATGCCACTAAAATGCCTTTAACCGAAAAACACGATTTATTAAAATTGCCATAACTTTTGATGATTTTAATCAAATTCAATTTTTTCAAAAGAATATTATAAAAGAATAGTTGTTCTTTCAAATAGTTTTTATGCAAATGTTTTAATTAAAAAATTACTACCCTTAAATTAGGCTTAAACTTTGTACATTTTTTGTCTATGCCACTCAAATTCATTTAACCCAAAAACACGATTTATTAAAATTGACATAACTTTTGATGATTTAAGTCAAATTTAATTTTTCAACAAGAATATTATAAGGAAAGAATTGTTCTTCCAAATAATTTATACTCAAATGAATTAATTTAAAATTTACTACCCCTAAATTACCTTTAAATTAAGCAGATTTTTATTTTTTTTTTAAAGTTTATTTTCCATTTTTTTCAATTTTTATAAAACTAATAACACTCTTGTATAACATTTAATTTATTAAAGTTATGACCATCTGACTATACGACTATACAATTTATTGAAAAGCATTGAAAGCATTTCCTAATCATCGTATTGATGTATTGACGCACTGACGCTTATAATTTTATGATTTGTTTGATTGAATGCTTTGACATTTAATTGATGGAAGTGATTATTTCGTAAGCAGTGTCACGTCGTATTACCGCAAAACGAAAATAGAATAATTGATGACAGAATGTTTTGTTAAAGTTTTGTTTGATGCGTTGTGTATGGAATAATTTATGAGTCAACAAACACCCCGCAACAAAACAAACGGAAGACAAATATTAAATGTTCAAATGTTTTCATCAAATTTTACCTTTACGAATTGAACTAAACTCCCACTCAGGCGTACCTGTAACAAAACACACAATAATTTAATAACAAACAAACTTCACATTAATAATACCATTTTAATTTAAAAATACAAAAGTGTAACGTAACGCCATCTAGCGGCAGATTCAACAACTAAAATAAAATAACAACCGCTGGTTTTGTTTTGTTTTTCTAAAAAAAATAATTTGTTTATTTTTATAGAATTATTTTAATTAAAAAAAAAAAAGTAGCGCTATCTAGCGGTGAATAGTTTACGCCTCAAACCCCAAAACAAAAATTCAATTACCAAAACAAACAAATCAAGTTTCTCCAAATAATAAAAAATAAGAATAATAAAGAGCAAGAAACAAAAACTGTAACTATAAAATAAAGTGCAAATAATTTAGAAAGTTTTAACACTTTTGACAGTTAAACAGCAAAGTCATAATACGAATGTAATTGCAAAATATTCAGTTTACAGTTTCGCTCGCGCGTATTGTCGTTTTTTGTGTGCCCGCCGCTTGCTATTTTATGGTACATGGTCGTCGCTAGTTGCTTTTTTTATAACAATATAATAAAATGCTCCGCACACTTTTGACAGCAGGGTGAGATGAGCTTTCGGGGCGCACGCTTCGACATCATAATTTTCACATGGCATAACTTTATTCTTCGCTCGGCGCGCGCAATTACCGCTTCTCGCGTACTAGTTCGGCTCGCTCGTTGTTATTGCTTTTAATTTCCTTTTGCGATGAAAATAACACTTTTATACGCCGGCACGTACCGGTTTTAACGCGCGTCCCTAGCGCGCACGCCGCCGCCGCCGCCGTCATTACGCAATGTACATTATACACTTCGATGTAATTTAATAAAAATGTACACAAAGAAATCGTTAACGTTTTTACTAAAAACAAATTTTTTTAAATCTAAAATTTAATTTTTATTAATAACAAAAAAATAAAAAAAAATATAGTAAAAGTAAGACTTGAACCCTGGTTGCCCGGGTGACGAACAGTTGCTTTAACCACTAGACCACACCGGAACAAACGAAACACAGTAAAAATTGTTGTTATTATTTACCAATTCCTTTTTTTAAACTTTAAATCAAGTTTTTATGATTTTGCATCAACTTTAACCTCACCCTAAACATTATTTGTGTATGAGAAAGACGTAAAGTCATTGCTTAGGTTAGAAAACACTATAAAACGTTATCAACTTCACTCCGGTTTGGTGGTTCTATTGTGTGCAAGAAACGCCAGAATCGTAAGGATCGCAAAAATCGCAAAGAACGCCCGGGAAAAAGCATCTCAAGAGTTCTTAGACGGTTGTTAGATAGAGTAGTAGCAACACATTGGGGTTGGAAAGCATTTTCCAAAAAAAAAAACCAAACCTAAAGGAGAATGAACGCAATATAAAAACGCAAACAGCGTTAAACTGCGTTATATGACGTTATTTCACGATATTTGATCGAATTTCAAACAGTTTTCATTTCAAACTACATAAAACCACATAAAAAACAAAAAACCAAACAACAACTAAAATAAACAAAAGTTATTTTGGTTTTATTTTATTGAAAACACTCAAAAACAACATAGTAACGCCATCTGGTGTCAAGTAGTCACTATTTAAATACAAAAAACCAGTGAAAATTAAAAACAGGAAATTTAATAATTTTTGTTGTAAACTTTTTTGCTTTTCTTCAATTGTTTATGAGGAAAAACATTGAATTGTAATATAACGCCATCTACTGTTGATTTTTCATTAAATGTCTTTGATATTCAATATCAACACGTTTTCATTTAAAATCGCAAAAGCATTTCCTTGCAAATAAACAAATAAAAAAACGAAGCAAAATAAACCCAACTGGAGTTTGAGTCAGTGGTAGTCCTTCGTCTGCACCTTACTTGCAGACGAAGACATAATAAGATTCATTCATCAACATGCACTGAAGACGACAGCGTCTTCGTTGCGTTATGCGCCCGTTGCTATCGTGTCCTTGTACTCAGTTCTTGCGCTGCTTTTGTACTCACTACTCGGAATACGGAAATGCGGAAGACGCAAAGCATGCAAAGGATGCAAACACATACACCTCCGAAGTAAAATAAAATAGATCGAAAGGTGTGTGAGTGTCTGAAGGTATTTGTGCGCTGAGAGTGGTTGTGTGTCTGAAGTGCGAATCAATTTCCTCATTTGATAAATCACGCATGCTAAATGCAATCATCGTCTTCGTCCTTCGTCTCCTTCGCCTCCATCGTGCCAAACTTATTTTTTATTACAAACTCGTTTGTATGTAAAAAAACTGACATTTAAATGACAATTTTTATAGTTACGCCATCTAGGTTTTAAGAAATATAACAAACAAACAATTGAAATATTAAACAAAACAATTGATAAATGAGTGTAAACACATGTTGTTTAGTATGGTTTTGTTTTTTTTATAATGTGTAGTTTGGTTGTTAAGTATTTCATTTGTTTTGTTGACAAAATAAATATTTCCAATAGTTTTTTTTTTGTTTTAGTGTATCATAGATGGCGTTACTGTGTAGTTTAGGTTGTTTAATAAAAATAACAACAAGCAACTAAGAAAACAAATGAAAAACAATATATTCCGAAAGGAAAACAACAGATGTATACCTTAGATATTAGTTTGCATGCTTGGTAACTCATTAAAAATTATACAGAGTGTTTTAAACCAGAAATTAAAAAAAAAATTAAAAAATTTTAAAATAACAAAAAAATTAATGGAAAGATGTGAACAAAAAAAACTAAGGACGGTAACAATAACGTTTATTACTACTTTTTAGTTTCTGGGACATAGTTTCTTTCTATTCCTTTCAAAAGAATGCGAATTGCAATGTGAATAGAAACAGAAATAGAATGCAATGTCATGACAGGAACTACTGAAACTAAAACTCTCTATTGTTGGGTTGTTGGGTGCTTTAGAAACACAAAAAAAGGACAGGGTTGTTTACAGTTACGTTGCGCTTTGCACACATGGGTAGTTGTATGCAACGTTGTTTCATTCCACTGTCCGTTTTGTGTTTTCCCAAAGACCGAAAAATACCAACAAAATATTTACACGTATAAATGTGCAGAGTGTTAAGGAACGTTAAGTGGAGAGCAGCAGGAGGGTTGGAATGTGTAGATAGTCGTAGATTGAAAAAGAGAATGCACCGGAAAAATCGAGGGTTGGTTGGTTGTAGCAGTTAGCAATGAAACAACACTCGCGCATTAAGATAACTATCAGAGTACAAACGCTAAAGTTACTTTTTTGTTTGGTAGGTGGCGTTACTATAATTTTTTTTAGAATTAAAATAAAACTTGGTAAAATTTGGTTTTGAAATATTAATACCAAAAGGTATAATTATGTTTTTGTAGTTGCAACAAAAGTCAAAGTTATACATTGCACATTCATCATGCTTGACTAATTAATTTTACAAATTTTCCACTGCACACTGGCACTAGAGTTTTGCAGTTTTGCATGATTTTGCACATTTTCCATCCGAGCGAAGTGAATGCGCGCTTTAGTAAACACAGAACCAAATTTAGTAAATTATTTGAGCATTATCCCATCGTTTCTACACACTTTTATGCGCGAGTGTAGCGCGTGCATAAATTAATTACTCATGAATGCCGCGGCGCACTATACGCGGTTACAAAATACTAAAGTATCACAAAACTTTTACGAAAACTATTAAATTACGAAATTAATTTGTTAATAACATTAATCGTTAATTATAATTAAAAAATTAAATATTCACGAACAAATAGTTTATAATTTTGGTTTAACATAAGGATTATATGAGTGGAGGCGCCGGGTATATCAAAACAAATGTTACATTTTTGGTTATAACTCTACCAATTTTTTTACGATTTGTACCAAATTTTTTTTAGTGATACCTAAATAATTATATTATTAAAATTTATTTATAACATAACAAAATTTTAATTAATTAATTAATTATTAAGAGTTAAAGTTGAAAATGTTTATAAAATTTTGAAATAAAAGTAAAACTTTTACGAAAAACATTGAATTACAAAATTAATTTGTTAATAACATTAATTGTTAATTATAATTAAAAAATTAAATATTCACAAACAATAAGTTGAAAATTTTTGTTTTAACATGGGGATTATATGAGTGGATGCGCCGGGTATATCAAAACAAATGTTACATTTTTTGTATGATCTTTACCAAATTTTTTTTAGTGACAGATAAATAATTAATTTATTCAAAACAAAACAAAATTTTATTTAATTAATTAATTATTACGCGTTAAAGATGAAAATTTTTCGAAAACTTTGTAAAAGTAAAATATTTATTGGTAAAACGCGTAAAGTTACCAGGAAACTAGACTCATTGGTGTCTTTAACCGCAAGGGATAGGTCAGACCGACGCCGCCGCCGACCCGCCGACCCACCGACCCCGAAAGAGTCCAAAAGACTCTTGGAGTGGTTTGTTCGCGTGGGGTAAACGCAGCACAGAGTAAAACGAGAGATCGATAGTTTGTGTTGTGGATGCCTCATGACCTCATCATTCATATTCTTTTACTCTTTGCTTTGTTGCTTATAGCGTGTGATCATATAGGGGTGTCTTTTTGTTTTATCAGCGCTAGACCAATGCAAAAGCCAAGGCAGAAGTAAGAGCAGACAGGAGCTAAACAATAGACTCAACTATAAATCATTGTAACATCAATCATACGTTAAACAAAATAAAACTAATATTAAATGTTTAAGGGTTGTTTAAGCGTTAAAAAGTACTAAATTATTTATACCTAAACCAACCTTCTACATTTTTGTAGATAATTTAAAATAATTAAAAAATAATAAAAAATTTTGTAATTTTCTAACAAAATTTTCTAATTTTAGGTAAAAGTTTCATGTTGCACTGCATTAAATTCGTAATTTTACGAAAACGTTTATGTCGGATATTGATGATGATAAATCTACAGCGGCAACATGCAGGCGATGCTTATGTGTAAGATTATGTGCAATAGAAGTTCAAAAAGGTCAAAATTCTAAGAAAAATCAAAACAAATTTAAAAAATAAGAAATTTTTTTTCTGGTAGAAAATCAAATAATTAAATAATTAATATTAATATTTTGTAACCAAACTATGTAGGAAATAAATATTTTATTGTGTTAAAAAATGTAGTTTATATTTGTATTCTTGAATATCACGTAAATCAAATTGTTGAAGCTAGTTAAGAAAAATAAACAAACGAAAAAAGTTTGTGTAACGCATGAAAAATTCATGTTTTTCGCATGGTTGTTTTTTGTTTTTTTTTGTTTTTTATCTTCAGTCGTGTGCGATTTTCCACGCCGAGCTCGCGCTCTGCATTTTATTTATGTTTATATTTCTTACTTAAACTTTACAAGCGTTGAGCGAACGAATGGCGCATAAAAAATGTTTACGGCACGCGCACATCACTCCACACTACTATTTTATTTATATACAGGATGTTTCAGAACAAACAAAAATATATATTTAAAAAAATAAAATTTTGATTAAAAATTCGTCAAATTTTTACCGTAAAAAGTAATTTGTTAATTTTTGACGTTAAAATTATAAAATTTTGATTAAAATCAATAATAAAGACTAAAGAGTTACGAGTCACGTGATTGCTAATTGGTGCGCGTGTAATTTTTGAATAAAAAATAAAAAAATGAATCTTATTAGTTTAACAGTTTAACTGTAAGTGAATTACTATCACAACATATTGTACATAGAAGTTGTCACATTAATCCTCCAAGGATTACGTTTTAGTAGACCACAAAGCGAATCCTTATTGATAGCAAACTTTAACAAGAGATCAAATGGCATTTAATGCTCGGTACGATCGATAATCTGATAGAGCGAATGCACAATTTACTTACTCCTATCTTGATTACATCCTTGCACTAAATTTGCTTAATTTAATATACAAAATAATTACCTATACAACTATCTATTGATTGTTAACCAATAATTGTAGTAATAATTTTGTTTAACTAAATTTGTATACGTTTTTTAAAATATAGTACGAGTTGTAATATTGTAATATTACATGTAGCTATTTTTATATTTTTAGATTATGTTCTTTTGACGAGCGGTCAGCAAGCATGCTAGAGTTGAACTAAATGGTTCGTTTGTATACCAAATTTTATTTATCCATTAATATTGGATTAAACTACAAACGTTTATGTGGCGTTCGTGACCGCTGGCTATATCGACGTGGCCACAGTGACGTTTCATTCAAAGAAAGAAATGTGTAGAGAACATGGCCTATATTTAGAATTAGATGTACTAAACTAAATTTGGTACAAAACAAAAAAAAAGTTACTTTCTTAGAGAAATTGAGTATTTTAAGAAATAATTTACGGTTAACAAGTTTACGCGTTTGTTATTCGAATGTTTTATTTCTTATTATTTTGAATTCTATTCAAAGTTTGATTTTATGGTTTTATTGTTTTAGTCAAAAACAATCGAACGTCTCTGTCTGTGTATTTTAACACAAGTAAACAAAGTAGGCAGAGGCAGATGCAGAAGCGTTGCCACAAAAAAACAAAAAACAAACGAACTATTTCAATATTTATCATTGATGTTCTTATGCCTGCTCCACACTCTCGGCGAGCAAATTCGGTAAGTTTGCTCGTCAAAATAGCACGAGGCGAAGAACTGGCATCTTCACTCTCGCCTTGCTCCGCGAGCACCTCAGTACCATGAGTGACACCAAGCCTCGTTTTCTTTGACTCGGGACAAAAAACCGCCTCTAGAGCCAA
>JARJDS010029813.1:0-40405 GCA_030264155.1 Atheta pasadenae | reverse complement strand
TAGGTTTCGGGTAAAGTGTCGGAATGTAGGTTTTTTTGACACCCGAATATACCGAAGAAGTGTGAGTTTTTTCACTTTGTTCGCCAAATCACTAGGTTTGTATTATGCAATTGAAGATTGGGAGATACAAGTAGACAAAACAGATAATCTAAAGTATACTGACCTAAAAAGATCAAGAGATTCTTGGGAAACTTAACCTTAAAGTTTTTTTTTTTAAAAAGGAAGAAATATATATAAAGTGACAATGAGTTTTATAACAAAAAACACAGAAATACCGATTATATTGATGGCGGTATTGTGAGAATAAACAGAAAGTTTTAATTTGTTTATATTTTTTAAACTATAAAAGTAAAAAATATGAGCTAAACATCTTTTAAAAGATAAATAAATTATCTGCAACTTTTGTTATACTCATTTTTTTGTAAAAAATGTATATCATAATGATTTTTGACGTTAAGATACAAATTAAACTTAAAACAACAAAACTTGAATTAAATGAAAACTAACATGAAAATTTATGTATGTCTTCTTTGATTTAATTTATCAGGAACATATCCGAAGGTGTAAAACCCAAATAATTTCATTAATTAGAAGCCGAACAACAAGCCGACAAGAAGACACGAGAAGACAACGAGTAGTTTGAAAGTGGGAGTACAGCAACCAATGGAGAACAGGCGAACAAAGCTTAATATACCCAGCAACAGAAGCAGCAGATAGTTACACAGTGAATACGTTGGAATTGAGGCAAAATGCCACGCTGGCAAACAACCCTAACGATTGTAGTGTCTGTTATCACGCAAGCGGTAACGCTACTCTAAGCTCACGTAGATGGCGTTTGTTGTACGGCGCAATACCGCAAGAGTTGTAGGCGATGTAAATGATTCAAGCATGTCTGCACGGTACAACACAAGCAAGCACATCCGAGTAAAGCATCGTTTTAACCCGTTTGGGGCGCGTGGTATCGTGTGCGAAGGTATTTGGCGAAAACGCGAGCACGAGTGCGAGAAAAGAGGGCGCGAATATTTACCTTCAGCGAATATTCCACCCTCTCTATCTTTATTGCAGCGACGTTGTGTACGTTGCGCGCACACAACTGACGGCCAATCGGAACGTAGTCCCAACTACCCTCTGACGACGATTTCCAATTGCCGCCCTCCAATCGGCGGCACGGCGTCTGAGGTTTTCCAGTCGATATTATTACTTTCAATTTTTACAATTTTTATCTACAATTTTCTTAAGAAAACTTTTTATCATCCAAAGCCTTATTTATTAAACAAATAAAGTAAGGGATGAAAATTTCAACCCTTAACAAATTTAACAAATATTTATTTTTATTGTATTTAAATTTATAACTAAAAAAACAATATAAAAATTGAATTTATTTATTTGTAGTTTATCCCACTCGACCACTCTCACACAAATTCATCCCCCTCCAATCATTTTAGCACTCAGTGCTCTGTCTAACAATTCGCTCAGTCTCACAACCCTTGTCTCGAGTTGTTGAGAACACACCACTTTTAACGGTTTAACGAAAGGGACGACTCTCGAATGCGTTGAAGTGCGCTGAAGTGATACCACCACAGGGTTGTTCTCCCCTCTAGGTCGCAACCAGAGGGGTGTGTCCTCTTAAAATAACCGCCCTTATCGGGCGCCAACATCGCGCCGCCAGTGTAAACCACTCCGCACCGCAAACGGCATCAGTCGTCGAGCGAAGCGACTCGCGCCCGAAACGAAAATCGCAAAACACACAAAGTACACAAATGTCGTTGCGTGTCAACCCTTACATCTTACAAAGTGTATCATCAGTTAACTTTATATAGTATTTAACTAACTAAATATTAGCTAAAGTTTAAAAACATTAATAAACTGAGTGACTAAACCAGCAGTGTGTGTTTTAACGATTAAAGTGATAAAATGTCTTCGCCCGTGAAAGAAATCGAAGTGAACGTGGTTTCCAGTCCGGAATCATCGTCGAGGAACAATTCACCGGAACCTGACTTTCGGTTCAGTCATGTGCCATCAAATATCACGTGTTTTCCGGTGATCAAACAAACGGAAGATGAAAAAAATGACTCTAAAGACAGTACGAAATCTAGTGGTACCCCAAAAAATTCTGGAGCGTCGACAAATTTTTCGATCTCGAGTATTTTAAGTCGAGCCGAACCAACTGCTAAGAAGAATGGATACATTCCGACGCACCAGCAAGTGTTAGAAGCGGCGATATCCAGTAATAATGATAACAATATGTTATCAAGGTAATTTAAACCTTTAATTATTTTTACGTTTTTGAAGTTAAATGTATGAATGAACACATTAAGTTGTTAAAGGATCAAAAGATTATTTAGGCTTAAAGGTCTAAGACATCTTAGTTTGTCTTACCAACAACAAAACCGCTCACAAGGATAATCCTAAGATTGTATATTCGTGTCAGTCTCAACCACTGTATTTTATTTTTGTTATCCATTCTCTTTTTTCAATTCCTAACCATTAAAACTTTATATCCACCAAAATATTGAAAAACTCAAAAACCAAAAACTAAAGTATACAAAACACAAAGCGGTTTAAGGGTTGGTAAGTTAGGTAACAACCCAAAAGGTTGTTTATCGATCATGTCACGATATCGCAGCACTTAAAGGTCTGTCTTTAAGGTTTTAAGGTTTTGCGCCAGACTAGACCAAATATATGTACGCAGGGAGGCAAACTCAAGGAACTCAAGGAGTTGCTTCCATCAGGATGTCGGTTCACTTCGTAGCAAGCAAAGAAGCAAATCCTCTTAGGGAATTCGGCTCCGTATTCCTCTTCCGTTTGCTTCCGGCCGCCTCCCATTAGATCCATCCCTCGCTGCCACTGCCTCTGCTCTGTTGACTTGACTCGAGTTGAGTTTTGGTAGACTTTGAGCAAGTTCTACCACTCAAAATTTATTACCGTCCAAAAATCAGTAGCAGAGATTTTAACTTTTGATATTAAACTTAATAACATTAATTTTATTAAGTGATTGTATTATTTGATTTACGATTGTTTCTTTGCATTTGCAGGTTAGGACTAATGTCACATTTTGGCGCATTGGCGGCGGCGTCTAGTCGTTATGCGGCGTTGTGTGGCCCGACGGATCCACGCAGCATACCTTGGTATTGGGGACGTCTTCAACCGCAGTTAGGACAAGAGAAAACTAGTCCAAATGGTGAGTACTTAATGAATATATTAAACAAAGTAAATCATATTAATTGTTTCTTGTACGATAATTCAATCTAATTTAACGCGTATATTATTAAAATGATAGGATTATAATATGATTGGTTTTGTTTGGAACTTAAAATAAAATATGTACGGTAAGATAAAGATATTGTAAGGTTTAAAGATAAAGAAATGTAGAGAAACACTACAACTACTTTTAATTTAGTCAATCCACTAAGTAGGAAACGTTAGAAGGTTAGAGCGTTTGTTCGAGTCATGTAACGGACGTTAAAAATTAATTATTTTGTGTGCGCACGCGTTTAAATGCAGTTCAAGGGTTTCTAAGCCTTCTAATCTTTACAATTACTAGTTATTTTCAAATAATGTCGATAAATTCAGTTAGTTTAGTAACGAAAACGATCAAGTCCTTTGTCTATCCTAAAGAAGTCCACTTGCCAATCTATGCGTTTAAATTATGAACAATTTTTCATTATGTTTCTTTATTTTGCTTTATTGGCATCGTTTTCCCTTTTTCACTATCTCTGTATGGACATCACAAAAGAAAGTGAAAATTTCATTTTCGTGATTCTTTTTGTTTTACCGCAATCTTAGAAGTTAGAAAATTTAGATTAAGATGAATATCTAAATTTTCTAACACCTCCGTTTATTCTTCTTGACTTCCTCTTTCTAATATTAACATTTTCAATAATTCGTTTTTTTTTCTTACTTACTTATATCTTTATTAGTTTATTTTTATATTTAATGCCTTTTTTCTTAATTTTGTAGAATCCTGATAAATATTAAAGGATGACTCATATTTATATCACTTTTCTCTATACTTATCTATTTTTCTTATATTTTTATCAAGCCATCTTTGAAGTATGCACCAATCGACAATATAATCACGATTTTATATCTTAGACATTTGAATCAAAACCAAACTAATAAAACCTATGTTAAACTATCTTAACCTAACCTAACCTTTACCTAAAAACCGTAATACCTTTATAATTGAGTTAGAACAACAAAAATCCTGAAACTATTACACCATTGCGCTTCCAAATCGCTATATACATATATAACTCCCAACTTCCGTGTTCGAT
The DNA here is from genome assembly GCA_030264155.1 of Atheta pasadenae. NCBI lineage: Eukaryota > Metazoa > Arthropoda > Insecta > Coleoptera > Staphylinidae > Atheta > Atheta pasadenae. Next base: position 36,128 of record JARJDS010029813.1, on the reverse strand, counting down.
CGTTACAAGTAATTTCCGACAATTTCCGCAATTTAACGTAAATCCAACATAAGTTGAACGTCGATAACGCGCTGAACATTCCTACCGTTGCCTGCCCCCGCCTGAAAGACGATCTGAAAATACTGCAAACGTGCACTTTAATGGCTTCCAAAACGATTAGAAGCAAACCGTAATCGCGGGGCTTCCCGGAAACCACCGTACTGCAACAACTAGAAAGCAATAACGCAACAAACACAAAGCGCTTATGCCCTATACAAAACTCGTGTACTTAATGCGCTTGTTTCCTCTTTCTTCCAGGTGCCACCTCAAACAACGACGATCAATCACCGCCGAACTCGCCGCGCGACTACCACTCCACGCTACAACCATCATCCGATGGCAATCGCAGCCCGCGACCATCGTCTCCCGACGGACACCGATCGCCACTCAACAGTCCACACCAAACCACCACCTCACACCCAGCATACCTAGACCAAAACTACCTATCACTATCCCGCTCCAACGCCAAAAGCCCATTCCGCGAGTCCGACTCCAGCATGGTCATCGACGAGGAAGTCGACGACGACGAATCCGACTACGATACGGACAAAGACAAAAAAGCCTCCAACCCAAATCTAAGTCCTGGAAGTTCATTAGCGAACAAACGCAAGAAAAAAACTCGCACAGTCTTCTCACGCTCGCAAGTCTTTCAACTCGAGAGCACATTCGATATGAAGAGATACCTATCATCGTCAGAACGAGCTGGCCTAGCCGCCAGTTTGCATTTGACAGAAACCCAAGTGAAAATTTGGTTCCAAAACCGAAGAAACAAATGGAAGCGTCAATTGGCCGCCGAACTGGAAGCGGCCAATATGGCGCACGCCGCGCAACGACTGGTGCGCGTGCCGATTCTTTACCACGAGGCGGCGGCAAACCGCCACCCATTCGAGCAGGGCCACGCGCTCTCACTACATCCGCATCCATTAGACGTAGCCCGCGATTCGAGCTCGTCCGGCATTGTCGGTGCACCTTCCTCCGGTTATCCCGGCTCACTATACTATCATCATCAAGCCAGTGTTGCCGCCGCCGTGCACAGTCTACCGTCTAGTCCTGTAAGTCGACCACCAATGTCTGGACTTGTTTAAGTAAAATAATGACAATTAAAACCATTGGTGACAACAGAAACGTACTAAGTACAAATTATTTATAAATCAAACATTACTCAGTGTGTGCATACAAACAAGAAATAACAAATGACAAACGACTTTTAGGTTATAAAACAAAAACAAACCTAAAACAAAAAAAACTGTAAATATTTATACGATTTCTTCGGAAGTCAAACATTTTTAATTATAACCTAGGATCTAAGATACTAATGTGCAAGATTAATGATAATTACCGATAATTTAATTTAAGCTTAGACAACGCTTTGTACATATTCATTGTATTTATTTTATTTCATAGTTTTGTTCTTGTTTTAAATAATTGTACATAAAATATAATATTTTCATTTGTGATGATTGATGATTATTTATTAATATTTAACTAACTTACTTTTAACGACTTAACAACTATCTAAATTAATTGTGTAGCCACATATTGTTGTTACGAAAGTGAAATAAATGGAAATTAGATGATAATTGAAATGTTTCCTCTCATTTTAACCTCAAAAACGATGAAAAACAAAACACAACTCTAAACCTATCTTATAAATTGCAATAAAAATGGCGGAGTTATAAGCAAAAAAGTAAAGAATTATTGACAAAAGTCAAGTGAATCTTCAATTTATGATTGTTATTGAAATCATGTGACTTTTGTGATTCTTTCATTATAATCCATGAAAAGTTTGATTTCGATTTTGATTGGAGTTTAATCTTACTCTCGTTTTGGGATAAAGGATAAACCCTTTGGAACATCTGCTCATCTGCTCACTTATTGCATGCGCACTGCGCCTGCAAAGACTTGTGAGGTTGAGAGGGTGCGTCAGGATTAAACCAGTGGTTCCAAACTTTGTTTACTTTGTTTGCGTTACATCAATGTGATGTCTACCAGAATATATGGGTTTGTATTTGATTCAATTGTTTTGTTGTTTGGAAAGCGCTGAGATTCTTTTTGTCCAGTGAAGTCATTGTAGTACTTCATTATTCTAATAGGGGTGACCTCATGTGTGAGTGCTGCGCTCAAATCACTCAAATTACAAACGATTATGTCAAAAGGAGTGTGTAAGTACTGTATACAAAGTGTAGAAAAATTTTATCAATACAATAAACAAACTGCAAATTTGAATATAAGAAATCAGAAGTTTTTTGAGGTTATAACTCAAAAATCATGGGTGATTTTAGCAAAACTGGCTTGGTTCATCAAAATATAACAACAGCAAAACATTTTCTAAATAATTCTCAACAATAACAGTTGTAAACTTATAAATACATTATTAAATTACTACCGTTAATTGTTAAACTTGTAAATTTCTATAAAATCATTAAATTATAGTTAACACGTAACATTAAACCCGTTATTATCCTAGCCTAATAAAATTACCTATATTTTTCTATCTCAATTGAACACATTGTCCTTTGTGCAATCGGAGAATCGACACACAACTAAATCCATGCATCCTGTGGCTGTGAAACGTGTTAAACATCCGAAAACCACCCGTGGTTTATTTCTACATTTCATTCAATGCGCACACAAAGCAAACGATAATTAACATTAGTGAATACAAACTATTGAATATATATCGAGTTTAGATGAATGAAGTGGGATGATCGGGCGGGTCCTCTCCAGCACCCCATACCGCGTACCGAAAGGTGTGAACTGGCACACCACCAACAACGTTCAAAGCCATAGCTAAAGCAAACAAACGAAAATTGCATTGTCGATTCACATTGATTGAAAAATGTTTTTTGTGGGCGTGCACAAAAACTTTGATCAAACGCCTTTACCCTAGCTTTTCATTTATTTAAACCCTTAATACTTTAATATATAATTTATACCCCACAGTCTTTTTATAAAGTTGGATTCTTTGTTTTTTAATTCGATTTTTTGTGAAATTACAAAGAACAAAATTAAATTTTTTGTCACAAATACTTGATGATTATTTTAAGACGGAAATGAAAACCGTTTGAGTTAGGGTGGACAAATAAAATTGACGGAGGTGTCTAATTAGTCGCAAGAGTTTAAATTATGTTTAACAATCGAAATGTTGTAACCCTATATTTCGTTTTTTGCGAATTATAATTCAACTTGACATTTATGCGCAGATGCGCAAACGACAACAGTTTGCAAACATATTTATTTATGTATGCGCGTAATCTAAACTACAAATTTATGATAATTGGTTACGATAATTTAAAATGTTAACTACTAAATATTCAAATTTTTACTAATAAATATTTAACATAACAATAATTTTTACCGTAAACATAAAATTGTAATCAAAATATGTTTACACAAAAAGCGTTGTTACGTTTTATTTTCTTAGTTTGTTTATATCTCTTAAACTAACAAAGATAAAAATATAAACTAAAAACCACTTAATAGAAAAATAAACAAACTAACGATTTCTTTAAATAATTTTTTGGTAAAAATTGTTAATCATAAGAATTTTGAAACTTAAAGTCAAAACTTGTATTAAAAAATACAAAAATTACTAGAAAATCAAACAATATTTATTTGTTTATAAAACGTGAACAAATAAAGATAAAAATATAGACTAAAAACCTCGAAATAGATAAATAAACAAACTAAATCTTTTGCCTAAACAAAGTTATTTAAAAAATGTTTAACACCCCAAAATTTGAACTTAAAGTCACACCTTGCTTTATCCATAAAATATTTGCTAGAAAAAAAAATATTAATTTGTTTATAACTTCTAAACTAACAAAGATAAAAAGATAAACTAAAAACCTCCTTAAAGATCTAAATCTAAAACTTTTTTCTTGTCACAATTTTTTTTTAAATTAAACCTGTACTAAATTCAACGACAAAAATACTTTCAGTTAAAAAATAACGGACGTAAATAAAAGAATCGAAGTGAAACAAATTTAATTTATTCCCAAACACATAAAAATGTTGTTAACACTTTTTTTCAAATTAAAGCGTTTCCAGTTTCAAACTCACAGCTTGCCACGGTTAACTTGTCTTTAGCAGTTAGTTACAGGCATTATAGATGATTGTCAAATGATTTGTAAACGCACCTGCTTCGTTTTTGCACACCAAAAATCGCAAAAACTAAAGGTTGTACATGTTGGTCATTAAATAAAACACAAAAAACTTAACAGGAAACAATAAGTATTAATTAATTTAATATCTACCTAACCTTCATTTAAACTTTAAAAAAAAACTAGAATAGTGTTACACATGATTAATTTTTGTTACACTCAACAAGCATATGCTGCTTTCCTTCCACAACCATTAACATTTATTTACCCCAATAACTGATAAAGTCAAAGTTTAAAACTTTGTGTCCAAATCCTACAAATTAAAAGTCTAAAAATTCTAAAATTCTACAACTACAAAAATGTGTGCCTTGCACGCAACCCTCTACCCTCTTCTAACATTTGTTTGTCTACACACTCATACATTAACTTTTAAGTTATTTAACTTTTAGCGCGCTTTGTTGCGCGGTTTTTTTTGGTGGCTTCCGGTGGCGAACACGTTTCTAATTAAATAGATGATTTTTGTTTGCTTAGATAATCATTTAATGCACCCCTAACATGACTATTTACCCTCCCATTCGGCCGGCGATAGCATCTTTTCGCTATATTCCCGAAGCGCGTTATCGCCGCAAGCATCAAACGACGCAAGCATGATCATCATATAAGTGCACACACTCTGCACCCTTACTACTAAAAAATAACCCTCAAACTATTTTCCAAGTACCTATTTATAAGCGCGCGTTTATCAACGAGAATTGAAAGAATTGAAAGCGAATTGTGATGTTGTGATCATAATGAAACACGGAGGCGGGCACGCGTATTAACATTTATATAATTTTAGGGGTTGATTATTTTAAGGGTTGTGTGGGTTATAATTTTATTGTATGAATAGAATTAGGAAGTATTTTGATTTTGAGGTTTAGATTAGATTTTTTGTTTGTGATAGAAAGTTAACTGATAAATGAAAAGTTAAACTCAGTTAATTGTGATTATAATCTAAAGATAAAATTTAAACAATTTGGAAATAAATAAATAAACAAATTATCCAATTTCTGTTTAAGTTATTTTTTTGTTAAAAATGTTAAAATATGTTAAAATTAAAGTCAAAACATGATTTAACCAAAAATGTTATGTGCGAAAAACTCAAAAATTATATTTTTGTTTATAACTTCTAAATTAACAAAGTTAAAAATATAAACTAAAAACTTTCAAATAGATAATTAAAGAAACTAAATTTTTTGTTTAAACAATTTTTTTGTTAAAAATGTTTATGTTAAAAAAATTTGAACTTAAACTTAAAACTTGTTTTAACAAAAAATTATTTTCTAAATAAAAACAAAAATTCTAAATTAGTTGATAACTTCTAAACTAACAAAGATAAAAATATAAACTAAACACCTCCTCATAGATAGATAAATAAACTAAAACTTTTGTTTAAATAATTTTTTCTAGATAACGATTTTTATACAGAATTTTGTCGTTAAAGTTAAACCCGATTTCAAACAAAAATATTGCAAAAACGAAAAGTTTGTTAATAATTAAATTTTTGATGTAATTAAATAAAAAATGATAAATTATGATAAAGGTGTGAAAGATAGATTAATACTGAATAAATAAACCGGAATATTTCACCGTTTTTCACATCGCCTAACTAACCAAAACAAAACTAATCAATCTTCTTCAAACCATCCAAAAAACTCACAACATTTTAGTCTAAATACAACTAATTAGACCTCACAGCACGCATTTTTCTATAAAATAAACGTCAAATAATTAGATAACATCAGAAATTGCTCAACATTTTCGTGCCATCCACATGCGAGCCATTCATTAACGCTACTCATGTATAGGCAACACAACATACAAAGTGCAAAACATATAGTGTCACATTCAATTAGAGTCATATTGTAGCATCTAACATACTATATGGCACGCTTCATGCAGATAATTACTTTCGTATGATGCGTGCTAGAGCGTGTGTGTGTGTCATGTGTTCGGTGAATTCGCAAATTACTAAAAATGATTAAATGGCTTCGAGCTTACGGTGCTTACACAGTGCTTACCGCCTTTGGGTATTTTGTGTCGTGTCGCCCAGCGCATAATCTTCACTTTGTGATTTTCTCAATGCTGCGTATTGCTCAATGCTTGAATGACGATGAGAGCACAAGCTAGCTGGCTGGCATTAGCAAAAAGCGTAAATGCAAAAGCAAAAGCAACAGCAATAGCAAAGCCCACACAGTGTTATGGATATTTTGGGGGAGGACTTGCTGTAGTTACCAGCACAGGGAGAGAGTGAGTTGAGAGTTAATCGAAGGGGGACCTATTGACCTTGGCGAATGAGCGACCATCAGACTATCAGGAGATTTACTCTTGTGCTCTCTTTCACTGATGAAAAGTATAAAGAGCCGCACAAAAGCTCTGTGTGTGGATTAATTTCGAGCGGGATTCTTTGCAAAAAATTTACTTACGCTTTTGTGTTCACTGACCGTCGTCTTCAATAGTTTTCAATCTAAAAGCTTTTGTATCGGTTTGGAGTACTGGACTCATCACTACAGTTTAACTATGATTGCTTTTCTTATTATTAATGATTGAACATCACACAAATTAACTTGTCAAGGCACACACTGCGACTAGAACCGAAAACATTCAGTTCTATCGTTTGTTATTTCAAACAATCAAGGTGGCGTTGCATCTTTGTTTTGTTACGTTATGGACTAAAACAAAACACTAACATACAGAATATTCGAGAAAACATTAAACACAATCTTAGTGTTTTGTTTTTTGTTAAAATCAAGTATCCATGATCTATGAAAGTATTAGTATTTTGTTTGTTTGTGTATCCAAACAATTACAATCTATATATATATATATAAAGGAAGAAAGTGTGTTTGTTTCGTATAGGCTCCAAAACGGCTTAACCGATTGTCATGAAATTTTCAGAATGTCTTCAGAATAACCCGGTAGATGTCATAGGCACCATTTGATGCTGATTGTACCAATAGAAAAATGATATTACTTGTTTTTATAGCAATTCTTGGTTGAGCAAGAATTATTGTTTAAGAATGACATTTGTTCATAGAACCAGAATGACGACAATTAAAACGAGAATAAATTTACTAAATAATTAAATTACGAATTCAGATATTGTTTAATCGCGCAACACAACGCGTTCAAATAAAGTAATTAGCATAAAATTCAGCATTTAAAGCAAATTATGCCACACACAACACAAACTCCTCGTATACTTCCAGCATGAAGCACAAAATGCGTGTTTTGCACACGGCGCGCGTATAAATTCGTTGCTTTTCTCGCATTTTAAGTAAATATTACGAGCACCGCATGCACATTTTGTTGACCCATTAGTCGGTTAAAAAATGGACGAAAAATTAATAAAAATATAGCAGCTCGTTGGCCGCCGCCGTACAACTCGCATATTTTTTTTTGGGCTGCGCCGAGCATTTTTTATTATGATGGAGGATGATCTGGTTTTAATGTGACCAGAGTAAAAATGTATGTAGGCCATTATACAACCGTGTACTATGTGTTGGCCGCGCACCACCGAAACGAGACATGTTTGTTGGTGTTGGGTATGAGGTATTTTTTTTTTGTTTCATGTTTGTGGATGCAATGATGGCACAATATCCCTCGAGATTAGTCGTCGGTGTTGTGCGCACTGCCTAGAACAGTGATTTAGTATAATTTAGTATCATTCTTATTGGTACTGAGCGCAATTTATTACTCTTGATGTGATGATGGTGAGCGGCGACGGCGGTGGTGTCCATTAGAGTTTTGCATTAACCTTAAATTTTGAATATTACATCTAAACATTGATTGTCTTTTGTTTTTTTTTCGCAAACCTAAGCCCTCTATGATTATTTATGTTTTGCTTTACCAACAAAACATAACACTAACAGTAGAATATTTTTGATCAGTTTCAATCAACATGTAATAACCTACAAAAAATTCATTTGTGAAATTTTTCTGTTTTAACTTTCAACTTTACCATTTGGTGTGCGACGTTTCAGTGTAATTGTGCAGTGCAAAGGTGTAGTGTGTTTAATTTATTACGAGTTCCTGTGTTCTAAATTTTACGAGCCACACACAGAGAAAGAGAGACACGCCGCACTCACCTCAATGGTTTAGGTGGTTATAGCGTTTGGGGTCAGGCCGCGAGATAATTTATGAGGGTTATATAAACCTCCGTAATTAATTCTGTTTTCGGTTGATGTTGCTTGCTTGTGCGCCTCTTTACGCGATGTGTGCGAGCATTCAGCTCGAGGGCCTACAAAAAGAGGGCCTCAGCAATAGTAGAAAGAGGGTAGTGGCTCGGAAAGAATATGCTGTTACTTTAATTAATTGTCATTGATATCCTCATTAACATTCGACACAAATTTAGTGCCTGGACGCACGAGTCCGGATAATTACTGACTTTAACTGCTACGATTGTCCAACACAATACAAAAATATTTGAGGAAATTTTTAAATTTTAACCTAAAATTTATTTGTGTTTTTTTAGATTTATATAACGAGACAGAAAGATGTAATACGCATGCGTTCAATTGCAATCTGGAAGTACTGGATAGGAAAAATGGGACGAAAGGAAGTGCGCCAAATCGTCTGTGAAATCAATTCGATTCGCTTTTGTTGAACAAATTGAGATTTAGATTTGACTGCGTTTCCGTTTTCTCCTTTCCATTTTCCTTTTTCGTTTTCAAATCAAGTACGTAAATGGTGATACGTTCAATACTTATTTTTCAATTTAAGTTAAGTTAAGATTTTTATAGAAATTCAATTATTATGTATTTACCAAAATCAAATATTTAAGAAACTAATTATTGATAATACCAACTTTGATTTTGTTTTAGTTGTGATGTACACCGGGTTGCAGCTAATTGTCGAATCGATCGGTTTCCACACGCGGGGCTAATTTAATTGGAGTAAATAACAATTTAAAGTTTCCGGTTATCCAGACCGTAAACGCTATATAGTAACGCGTTGAAACTCTTCAACAGAGTATCCTTGTGCATCCTGCTGCATGGCAAAACATGTTTTAGTTGCACATGTTCGAGCGCTCGGGCGTTCGTTGTTTCACCGAGTTTGCAACTATTTTCAATGCGAGACAAACAACACAATCCACTTCGGCAATTAAATCGTGCGGACGCTGCGGTTGTAAACAGGTTTTAATAGGACTACCTAGCAGAGGCTGACTAGCCTATTAACGCAAAGTACGTTGGGTTGCCAATCGTACAGCACAGCAATGAAAAGCTCTCGGCTACCAAACTACTAAAATTCGAGCATCAAGCACCAGAACTCGACTTGTGTACAAATACACAAACTCAGTTTGCAATTTCTATATACGTCCTCAATACGCTCTGAGTATGTTTCAAATTTTGGTTTGGTTCAAAATGGTTCAAACGCAAACCCTTATTATCCCAAATCTATCTGCTAACCAGACGCAGATATAGCAAAGCAAAGACATCATACTAAATGTTGAATGTTGGAATGAGTCAAATTCCTGCTGCTATTGAATCAGCATAGTAATTTGGAAGCAAATAACCTAACAAAGCATTAATATCGACGCAAAACCACAATGCATATAGCTCATCGCACAACATGGTACAACAGCAAAGCTGTCAAATGTGTTCAATTTAATTAAGACTAGCCGCAGTAAGAGTAAGAGCGCCATCGGAACCACTAACGCAGTAATACAGTAACCAATTTTGGATTTATTCCTGCTGTATAGTTACGAGTACAATACAATTACAGCAATGTTGGGATTTCAGTTATGTTCAGTTCCGTTCAGCTGAAGGTAATGTACCGGCGTTAAAATCACATCAATCAATGGTCACATAGCAACCGACGACTAGTGTGTGGATGGTGAGTAAAGAGACAAAATCTCCTGCGGCTATTTGCCCTTCTACCTGTTTGCCGGAATATTCTGTCCCTTTTCTTCGGAAGCAAACGTTCTTTCTCTTCTTACTCTTTTCGTTTGGATGGGGGCGGCAGCGGCGTGTGGACTATAAAACGCCCTTTGATTCACTTGCTTGTTAGTGGAAGAGTATTAAGTGCACACGAGTAATTACTCAGGGTTTTAGAAATTATTCAAAACTTTTCTCGGTAAAACCAAAAACGTTTATAAAATTATCATATTTCCAAAAATTAAAGGAAAAATTTTCTAAATGGTCCCCAGGCATTGCTTCAACCGTACTCAGCCTCCCCTTCTTCAAAATGTGAAATTTTCTAACATAACAATTCGAATGTTATCGATCTTTATTTATAGCGTATTGTGTGTGTATGTGTATGTGACGTGTACATTTTTGCATTTTATTTGTCCGCTCGTTCGTGAATCGCGCACGAGTCTACACTCAAGCTCTCGAGAGCGTTCTTGTTTGTTGCATTGTTTGCGGAGGCGGTTTTTGTAATTATAACGAGCTCTCTTGGCTGTGTAACAGCACAAGGGCCGTAGCAGCAGGAGCATATACATGCGCGCCAGTTTACAGTTTGCAAAATAAAACAACGCGGATGAAACGTAAAAAGAAGGAAGGGCTAAATGCGAATAATGGAAAATAAAAACACGAAAAGAGCAATTAAAAATTTTACCCGAAAGACAATGCGCGCACGCCACGCTCTTCAAACGCACAATGCGCGCGCGCCCATTATTATTTATTTGCTCTTCGGCAAAACGCAAATGTCGCAAATAAAAACCAAAGTGGTTTGAAATGTTTTTCAATATCGAACCAAATCGACACAATCACAAAACAATTTTTTTTATTTGCATTTTTCCTTTGTTTCAAAACAAAACAAACAGAAATTTAAAATAATAATTCTAAAATTTTTAATTACATGATCAAACATACAAATTGAATGATTTACATGTTATTACCATTTTTCCAGGGGGTTAATGTCGTAATTTCTATTCTAATGTGAGATATTTTTAAATTTTTTATAGACTTTCCAAAACATCTGCCTTAAGTTCTGTGGGTCAGTGAATGGCCGCGGTCAAGGTGTAAAGGTACTAAAGCGACATAAATCATGAATTAATAATATTTATCTCATCATTATGCACACCTTAAAACTACCCTTAAATTACCGATGCGTTGTGGCGCGTGGTACACATGTTTTATTATCCTTTATCGCTGAAATATCTAAGGATACTTTATTAGCCCAAAGCCTCTAATATATTCTAATCAAGATTAGATGTTAAGGTATTTAATACGACGACAAAAAAATAACCACTGTCTTCGTTCGGATGGGGCATAATTAAAGTAATAAATTTTCGAAAAAGTGAAAACTCAATTACGTTAAATAAAAAAATACAACGCGTAAACTTAGTGTGTCAACGTTTCGCGTTTAATTTAATCAAATTCCTATTTACATCCAACATCAAATTTAAATTCTTGTCATTTGACTCCTCACTTCATTTCTTTATCTGGTTTTTTTTCCAGCTTCTTTTTATCACATCAGATGTTATCCATTCAGTTCAGTTCAGCGCTTTGTGCTTAGATTTGCTCGGCGCCCAAAGCCGAATCACCGAGTGCTGCTGCTGAATCACAAACCCGAGAAGAGCGCATAAACGATGGAAATTGGTTGCTAAACGCAAGGAACTATTATCGGCGTAAAACGAAGGGACGCACACACACAGCCAGAAATACGAAGCTTTTTTAGGGGTGGTCGCCGCGCACAAAAGGAATCTCATTTTAAGGGCTTTTTATACATTACATATTGAATAGAATGGCATCGTGTGTATTCGTATACAAACGCGTGTTAAATTACGTACCTAACCAACAACAATAATAAGGAAAAGGAACAAGAAATCAAGCGAAATGATTCTCGTTTGATTTTTGTTTCATTAAAACAAAATTTGTTGAGTTGTAAACAACTTTTGTTAAAAAAACAAATTTTGTTTTAATTATTTTTACTATTAACAAAATTTGCTTGAGCAGGGAGTGAAATTCGTTAAAAGTTGAAATGGTAAAGGACGAAAAATGAAACGATGTTTTTTTCTAAATAAGAAAAAGGCAACAATCGGGTATTTTTTTTTTGCACGAGTACCTAACACGTTTAAATGCAAAGGTAGGAAAAGACACAAAACACGAACACGAGACAACAAACCAGTGGTGCAAATTGAATTTAATTCAAATCCATTTCACTTCTTGTTTGTAACCAAACAAAGGTGTTGAATTCGAGACGTTACAAACGACGCGAAAGCTTGTCATCTTTCTTGTCGTTTTATTTCTTTGATTTCACACCAAAAACCACAAAAAATTAAAGATTTTTTTTTAAATATTAAATTTAGTAATTTTAAAATGTTAAAATTAATGAATTGTGAAAATATCACACAAAATTAATGATTTTACCCACACATGCGAGAACACCGACAAAAATGTGTGGAATAAAAGGCAAAAATATCAATTTTAATACAAATCTATGCATACCCATTACATTTCACATGTCAGTACATTTCCACACTCAAATATTGCAAATGAATTGAATAAAATCGACGCGAGTGTGGTGTGATATAATTGAAAAATGATCAAAACCACATCAACCACCCACCCAAACAGGGTGGTGTTTTTTTAAATTAAAATCTAAATGTTACTCACATTGATGACATTTTCCGGGTGCCAACCCAGCGAGAGAATTGAGAGTGTTTTGTGATTTGAAGCCCTTCCAACGTGTATTGCTGCTAGCAAAACTCGTTTATTAATTAATTGACATTTTTTACATTGTCTGCTGTTGCCGCAACAAAATGCAAAGGTGTGCAGACGTAAAACATCATTAATGTAATTAAAATTGTAAATCAGTCGAATTCATTTGCAGTGATTTGCGGAAATTTTAATAACTGAACATTTTATTTTTAGGTTTGGGTTTACTATTTAAAAAATTATGAGGTAATGTGGAATTATCTTGGGTATTTTATTTTAGTTGTACTTTTGTTGTTATTTTGTTCAAGTAGTTTTGTTATTGTTTGGTTATGGTTTGGTTAGAAAATTTGTGTGTGTGCATTAGTATAAGTCGCGAAAATAAAGCTTTCGGCTGGTGATGCAAAAAAGGTTTTTGATTACTTTTTGGGGTGCGTCGCGTGTGCACATCGTGCGGCATTGTTATGGATTGCTAAGTGCATATGGGACTCGATGGTTTTATTATTATACCCTTTGGGATTTCGTCACCATACAACTTCAATGAAGTACTTGGACTATTACCCTTCGAGGATGTCGCAGACGAATTAAAGCGTCAAATAACTAAGAAAAACGCAATCATTAACTATACTCCACTAAGGACAGAAGTGACTTATGATAATATTTCACTACTAATGTCAACAAGTTTTCCCCCATCTTTTCATTTTTTCTATATTAACCTTCTTCTTTCCTCCATCTCTGCATCCCCAACTTTCCTTTTTTCCTCTTTTCACAATTTTCTCGGATTCCTCTTCATATTCTCCTAACTCCTCCTCAACCTTCAACCTTCCTTTAATCCTAGTCTTCTTTTAAGTTGTCAAGCCACTTCAATGTTTCTCATCTCCCTCCCTCCCTCCTAATCTTTTCCTTTTACAACTACTCTTCTCTTTAAAACTTTATCTACATAATCCACTTGGAATTCTTATCTTATCAGTTCCACAACACCATTCCTCAATTTGTCATTTCTACCCTACTCACAGTCTTCTATCTCGTCACTCTCCTCACCTTCTTCCTTTTCCTTAATTATCCCACTCTTCAACTATTCTATTCCAATACTCCACAATCTCCTTACTCTTCTTGTACTACTTCTCCTTTCCTCTCCTTTTTCACTTCTAGTCTTATATCTTTTCTCCCTCCTTTACAAAAATAACTCCTCAACACACAAATTCTCATCTTATCAGATCCCTAATCTATCAGTTTTGATCCTAGAAATATTAATTTTTTTCAACCACCATCTCCTAAACTTTTTGTTCCAATTTCCTAATCCCATTCACACCTTCATCACCTAAGTGTTCAACTTCTTATTTTAAATATAATTCTCCTCAATCCTGGTTCTCCATCAATAATATTTACAAACCTCACTAACCAACCTCTCCCCCCTCCACACCATAAAACCTTATAAAAAATATCAAACAATTTCTGACACATCACGACATGTCCCAACATGTTTTAAGATTTCCTTAAACGAGCGTATTAATAAAACTAATTAAAAACAAGTAACAGCGCACATCGCGTGTTCATTGCCGCTTTTTGTAAAACTAACTTTTTTGTTCTTCTTTCACTATTTTTAACTGTACGCCCTTTTGCTGTCCGTTTTGTGGTTATGCACGTTGTCGCACCACGCAAACGACCACAAAACTGCAGAACAGATGTACGCTTAGAAATAGGTGACATTTTATTGTCCGTGTGCGCACATTCGTCGGTATGTCGAAACAAAAACTTTTCGTGCGCGGCACTCTTCGCTACCTTTTTTACAACCCACCGAAAAAAAAACGGCAACATTCGACGCCCTCGTGCACACACACTCAAAAAGAGAGTGCATAGTTTTTTCGGCGTGGTACCCAGGGTAAAAAAGACCGGACAAAGAGACAAACAGTAATTTCCGGTGGTAGAGTCACACACGCACCACACGGCCACGTGGCTGCGTTTAACACTCATTTATATTATCTGATGCGCTTCCCATTATCCAACGTTGCATCTACACACATTGCACAAGCGTGGTCAACACACGCGCGCACTAAACACGCAATCGACGAGTTAAAAACTAATAATTCCACAAGTCAATAATAACTAATAACACGAAAGATTATTTTCTTATTTCTACCAACGACGACATCTAGTAGTGTTTTATTCTATTAAAAATGCCTTGTATAAAAATCACCTTAGCTTTGGAAACAAATTAAATAAACAAATTTTGTTTTAATGACAGTAAACATGAAGCAATGGTAGAATATGTGCTGATCGCATTCCTATACATATTCACCTACTTTTACACTGATTATATCATACGGTTTCCGTTTTTACATAAATCGTAAAGAACAAACAACCAAAATGGTGTTCCCGCATGCGTACCGCACCGAGCACAGCGAAACGCACACCTCCAACAGCGAATATGGCGATTATTACGCGCGAGTCATCAGTAAAAAGATAAAAATCCAGCCGGCGCTACACAAGATCCTGCAACACGTCGATTCGAACCGGAAACAAATCTTTGCGGACCTCAACGAGTTGGTGAAATTCCGCAACATATGGCCGAACGCCACACATGCCAAAGAACTAGTCCGCATGAAGGATCACCTTGAGAAATGGATGCGTAAATTGGGAGCTAAGTACGAATCATTTGACATTGGTAACCACAAAGTGGGCAATCAAGTAATGAAATTACCACCGGTTACTTTAGCCACCATTCGCGGCAGTAGTGACATTACGGTTTGCGTGTATTGTCACGTTGACGTTCGGGAACCTTGCACGTCAAAATGGAAGACAAACCCTTGGGAAGCTGTTGAAGTCGGTAAAGAAGTGTACGGTAATGGTGTGGTTCAAGGTAAAGGCCCATTGGTGTGTTGGTTAGCTGTAATTAATGCGTTCCATCAACAAAAGATACCGCTGCCGGTAACTGTCAAGTTTATTATCGAAAGTAATCATTTTAATCGAAGCATTGGCTTGAAAGATTTCCTAATGACGCAAAAGCAGAATTTCCTGCATGATGTTGAGTATGTGGTGGTTAATGATTCGGAGTGGTTGAACGATAAATATCCGTGTATTGTTTATGGTGTAATCGGCATTGTTCATGTGGATTTGTTTGTGACCACTGTGCCGAATTCTGGTGAAGATCCCGAAGCTACAATGGAGGATATCGTGTCTAGGATTTGTAATGGTGATGTGGTTACTATTCCGCTGTATGATAAATACGTAACTCAAATTACACCTGATGAAGAAAACTTATACGAGTCTATTAATATTAACTTTGAAGAAATGAAGTAAGTGGCGACATCTATTTATGATTTTTGTAACGCTAATAATATTAATTTTGATTTGTTTAGGAAGCATTTACCGCCGGAGAGACAGGATTGGTCTAAATCTAAACTGTTGATGCATTATTGGCGAAAACCAACTATTTATGTCGATAAAATAGAGCGCTGCACTTGTGAAAAACGGGATGTTACGCGGATTAAGCGTCATATTATTTTGAAAATTGTGCCCAAACAAATTCCCAAGTTGAGTGGGGAGTTGTTGAAGAATCATATTTTGAGTTTGGCCCAAACTTTGAAGTTAAAGAATACAGTAGAGGTGGAGTATTTTATTGATACCAAGCCGTTTATTGAAAATTGTCATTCTTTGAATTATGAAGCTGCGAGACGTGCTACTATTCAGGTAAATATATAATTGTTATCCGCGTTTTTTGACTGAAAGTCCGCCATTTTGGTTTTAAACTTAACGAAATTTATATGGCGAATAGATTATTAGACACTTTATTCATACGTTTTATTTAAAAATTCAAACATAACTCCAAAATTAATTATTTGAGGTTAAATTGCAACAATGTTTGCCACTTTACTAAAGAATGTGATTGAACTTCATTTTCTTGTCGTAACTCTGCCATTTTGAATTCAATCTAACCTCAATTATTAGAAAAATATAGAAATAGTCAATGTATTCAAAGCATTTGAGTATTTTGAGGTTAAAATGAAACAAATTTATACAAAGTTAATGAAAGTTCCCACATTTTCTATCTATAACTCCGCCATTTTAAAACCAAACTCAACAAAATATTTAACAATATCTGATAATATATTAACTCATCAAACCTACTTTACAAAAAAATTAAATTAAAGCTAGACCTATATTGATGAGTGATTAATTTTCTAGATATACAAAGAAGATCCAAATATGATTCGCGACGATAAGGATATGAAAAACTTGAACATTCTGGAAATGATTGAAAAGAACATTTTAATAATGCCTCTGTCCGTAAAAGATAGTTATGGTGGGGAAGCTAACGAACACATTCCGTTGAAGAATTTCTATGAAGGCATTAAATTGATTGCGGCGTATTTGTTTCAAGTGCGCTTGCTCTCTGAAGGCTCGAAGTAATTTTTAACAAAAAAAAAACACTAGAGCCAGTAACAACTGTCGTAGAATAACCAACCAGAATGTAAAAGGGTAAATGGGTAACGCGTAATGGTAGAAGTAGAAAGGGGGTTGGGGCATTGCGTGCCGGGGATAATTGCTACGATTGTATTATTATCGAAATAATTATACGTCATTCGTTTTATTAATGTTTTTAATTAGTTAATTAAGTGAATGGCCCTCGTGCGTGTAAGGCGTATTTGTGCGCGCAATGCGAGCAAATGGGAAGTTGACCACCGAGTCGTTTGCGGCTTGTTAAAGGTGTGGCTTGCACGCAACTACGCAACAAAAGTATTTTTTGGTTTAGAAATAATTATTCTTTATTTCCGAAGGGTTTTTCTACCAAAATTTTGTAAATGATAAAAATACCATAAGCGGCATCTAGCGGGGGATGGCATAACTATTAGGATAGCTATTTGTATAGAAATAAAAAATGTAATGTGTTGTTTTAAACATTTTTTTAAGTTAAATCATTCTGTTGTGTTGTAGTAAGGAGGGATGAAAAACTGCTGAGTACAATACAGAAGCCGATAGACCTTTATTTGACGTTTAGTGGAAACTCGACGACGCCGACGCCGATATAACCGTATCGCGCGACGTTTACGTCTCCCTTTTGGTTTTCCAAAACACGCTACAATCTCTCCAAACCGGCTGAAGTGTACCACCCCCCAAAAAGTCTAAACCAAACCAAAACTCTTGGTTGTCTCTTCTTCTTCTTCTTCTTCAACTCCAGCACTTGGGGGTGCGTCGTTATTTTTCCTTTACTTCTTATACTTTTACTTTTCTTACACTCTTAGTCGTCGATATTTTATCCGACTATACGGATTTCCGCCTGCTTCGATTTTCTCTTATTTTTATTTACCGATGTTTTGAAGTTTGCGTTTTGTCTGATTCCTTTCCAAACGCGAAGAGTTGTAGGAATCGTAAACACACCTTTCACAATTAAGCACAAGGCAACAAATAAAATACCACACAAACACACAATGTGTCTTCTCTCCTTTGTCATTGGATTATATAGGCCACCACAAATACATGAAACGACAATACCAATTTTCATTGGTCTGGAGGTTAGTACGAAATAATTTCCCTCTGATATATGTGTTTTGTAGACTGTGGAGTAAGAGAGGTCGCTTTAACGGTCATGTCAATGTTTTAGCCGTAGAGAGTCCACGTCGCCAGCATCCACCGCCGCTGCCGTCTCCGCGTGACAGCAGGGATAATCCATCACGATTTACGACGCATTGCCGCACGATTTACAGCCTGCTATTGACATATCGGTACGTGTACGTTGTACACTCGTTTATACATTTCGGGCGTTGATACATTCGGAAAATGGCGTTTTGGTTTGTACATACACACACAAATACACCGATGGGCGAAAGGTGAAAACCACAGTGAAAACTCGTTGAGATTGCTGTGTGAATGGTTGAGAGAAATAATAAATATAAATATATCACGTGTCAATAGGGGTGGTGGAACGGCTGGATTTTTATTGCCTCTTTAAAAGTTGTAAAAATTATATGACAATGACGTGTCATTGGACATTGGTGTAAACTCGCCGAAGTATACTACCCAATGTACAGCAAACCAACGCAAAACACATAACCTAACATTTCTGCCCTAACCAATGTTTTAGTGCATTTCATCGATTTGTTGTTGGTTATGACAATTTTTCATTTTTTTTCGGTTCAGGTGAGATTTTTACGATTATATAACGACGTAAAACTTTTTTGAACTAAAAAACCGGTTAATGACTGTTTATTTGTTTAGGGGATGACCAAAATGAATTATACAGGGCGTATAATAATATTTATACAACCAAAAAGTAAAAACATGAATTAAGCGACATCTAAAGAAGACATAGTGAACCTTAATCTAAAAATTCTTGGAAAACTTATCAGAAATGAGAAAATGTTATTAATTCCAATGCAACATAAGTTGCCTACGCTAAATCTTAATACTAGCAAACTACAAATAGGAATAGAAATAGAATAAATCTAAATAAAAAAACGAATAATAACCACAAACAAACATACAATACGAAATTCGAATATTAGGGGATTGATATTGATATATCACGGTTGCTCGCTCCGCTTTACTCGCGTTTGATTGGTGCGCTCGCGTAGTGATGCATTTTGCGTGTTCTGGCCGGATATCGAAGGGTGAGCGCGACGGTACCAGCCAGGGTAGAAGGGCGGCGGTGTGGCGCACAAGAGTGGGATAGGGGTGGCGTGGTCGCCGCCGATGAACGGAAAACGCACGTCGACTACATTCTCCGAAATGGATGTATAGAGACGTGGGTGCACGTTTAGACACACATGAAAACCGCCACCGCCGCCGTCGAACGAAGGTGCCCACCCTGCAGAGGCGACTGGCAGCGCTGATTAATTTATTGGCCACCGGGGGGAAACGTTAGCGCGGATGCGGTGGAGCACATCTCACTTCGACCGAAAACACACACACTCCCACAAATACTATAAAACCGACCAAATTAGCGGTAAAAGTGGTGGTGGTAAACTCACACTTAAAATTAATTTTTCTTCCCTTATTTAGAACGAACGAAACAATAAGAAAGTATCAGATTACAAAAACAAAAACAGTTTGTTTATCCACACTTGATAAGTTGTGTTGGCAACGTCAAAAGTTGTGTGTATCATAGATAATCAAAGATTAATTAAAAACTTTCGGCATGCTGGCTGGCGTGAGTGCAAAGCACGAAAAGCTTGCCGACGAGCTGATATTTTATGTAAGCGTAAACCTATAAACATAAACGCTAATAGAAATTCAAGTATATCACGACAGAAGGGGCTGCGGGAGAAAGGAGAGACGTTTTAAAGTTTTAGTTAAAATGAGCCATATAAACGCGACGGTGGTTGCGAGTGTAGCGAAATTGCACCAAAGCTGCGGCTGTTGAGACTTGGCTGACAGTGGAAAGTTATTAACGGTAAAGGTAAAACGCTGCCGCACAGTGCAAACCACGAAATAATATGGCGGAGTTTGGCGTCTCGCGGGAGCCATTCCCGGCGCGGAATTGTAATGCATTTTCCTTATATAGTGTTTTTTATTATCGTCTATCGTGCGACACCGTTGTGGCGACAATCTCGAATATCGCACGTGAGGGAGGCCTTTCTCATAATATTGCTGCGCTACACACTCTCGCGCGCACGAATGTATAAACTGGCGTGGGGTGCAATCGCAATTTTCGCAAAGCAGCTAAAGGACTCGCAAGCAAAGTTTCATGCTGCGTCTTTTCGCGCGACAAATAAGAAAGGAATGCTCGCCGCCGCCGCCACCGTCGTGTGACTTGAACGAGTTGAGGGGGAAAAGAAAGTGGCGGCGGTTGCAGGCAGACGAGGCGCGTTTGAGAGCAATTTGCGTCGAAGTGGTTTGATGAAAAAATTGAACTCGTACAATTTTATATCGCAAGAAAGAGAGATTAATATGTTTACTCACGTTTTGTTCATATCTCTTTAAATCCATGTATCACATTACACTATACTTTTAATTTTATGTTTACTGCTGCTACGACACGTCTAACACAAGTTTAGTTGATTAATTGTTAAATTTTAAGAAAAAAACGAATGTTGCACAAATCAAGCTAGCTATAATCAGCCGGCAATTGTTTCTGTTGATTTGTCAAAATTTTGATCTCTGTTGTGGACACAACGCGCTATCTATCGGCATAGTGTCAAACTTACACGTCGGTTTTCTAGACTTTTTTTGTTTTTACATAATTAATTGTCAAGTAATTGTTACTATTTATAAACTAATAAAAAAGAATAAATAATCCATATATTAGATTATAAATCTTAGTTAATTAATTCAACTAATATAATAATTTTGTCCTAAAAAATAACTGCCACAGCGCCATCTAGTAGTGCTAGAAGACAGTTTTTTGTCAGCATAACTGTCAACCACTGTAATCATTGCCATTTATGAATGTTTCGTGTTTTTGTTAAAAATTTGGAGAAAAATACACAAAACAAAGTAATTCCGAATCGAAACGGTGAAATTCAACATGTAAATCATTGTCTTACCTATTTTGTATGTTTACGTCTCTTAAATTCTGCCGCAATATTGAAAACTATGACTTGTATTAATTTATAATTTAAAAAAATAATTCATGCATTGATTACAGAAATGGTTATATTGTAAAATACAAATTACATAGATGCTACTGCAAAGCCACGCAACGTCAGGGTCAGTCGGACCAAAAAGTGCAATGCAATAAACCATTTGTATAATTCTCACACATTAAAATGCACGTCATTGATGTGCAGACCAATTCTATATTCGTTAATCCTAGTCATAATTTCAATAAAATTGAAACCCGTTATCGCTACGTATAGTATTCAATATTAGATGTTTTTAACGCTTCATTTTATCTTTTCCTCAGTTTGTTTTGGACAATTATGGCCATTTGTAACATACAATTGCACGAAATGAGATCTTGTAACGTTGTAATCATTGACCATTTTAAACTCTACTTTCGACTTGTTCACCAATCTTTACACCACACACCGTTCATATACTAATATTCACATAAATAAATACAAATAATTTTGGTATCGTCAAATTCCTTACATCTCGAACGCATTTGCCGCGCGTCCAAAGTCGAAATCAAAAACAAAACGATTACACACATCTATTACAAATAAAACGACAATTAAGTGTTTAAGAGTTTAAAAGCCTTTTCAACTATGAGACTTGATACTTGTTGCACCAAACAAATACTATTCCGATCCTCAACTTACCAAAAACAAAACTTGGACGCAGCCAATTAGGTGCAGTCATTATCGTAGAGTTAAATAGAAATCGATAGAAAATTAAGAACTACTAAGCATTATCGTTACACTTACGAGAAATATTAGTTTCAAACCTAATTTCAACAAATTAGTTATTAGTAATCTTATTTAGTTCTTGTCTTGTACGCATAGGATTTGTTTTGTTTTTAATCCTGACCACCCGTCCCGCCGCCATTTTGTTTGACGGCAGAGCGACTGCGTGATCTCGAACGCGAATTGCGATCATTACTACGCGATCGGCTGCGTTTATTGTTGGAAGCCGCGCTTCGGGAGCGAGTGCGATTGCGACTGCGACTCCTGGACCTCGACGCACTTCGGGAACGACTGCGGCGATCACGTGACCTGCTTCGGGAGCGACTGCGAGACCTGCGAACACAGTTGTACATGCATCAAATGTTTACCGGCATGTTGCATTGCCATCAAATACATAGAAAAAAACTAATAGAGTTAAAATAATAATTTGTATATCTCGACAAATCTTCGACGCTTGATCTCTCTTCACGACTTGCAGCAAATACAGCTATGACAAATAAAAATGATGTTAATGGCTAACATTATTTTTATTTGTTCTTTGTAGACTGGTAGGTAGTAGGTAGACCTCGTAGATTTCCATCGCTCAACGACTTGACTTGGGACGACTTGGCCGGTGCTCGTAAATCGATGGTTGTGTAAAATGCAATTTCGCTCGGATTTCATTTCGTTTCATTTTTTTGGTATTTAGTTTGAATGTGCTTACAACTATTATTTGCTTACACCAGTTATGGACTTAATGATTAATTAGTGATTAATTAATTACCGATAATACCAATTGAATGAAACCGAATAGATCAAATGTGGTTATTAAAAATATAAATATTTAGAAATACATTTTACCATTTGGTCTGCGAGAGCGAGTCAGTCAGCTGTGTCGTGATCGATCATTGTTGGGTATGGTAGCAAAGAATCAAACGCCCGACACAAACGAATTCGAATTGAGAACTGAGCAGACAGAGGGTTGTGTTCGACACGAGGTTCGATTCGTTCGAGGTAGAGGTCTACTACGAGGTTGCGGCAGGGCTCTGTGCGCAGCGAGCGAGCGGGCCGAGGCGGCGGCGCAGCACTCTCTGCGAGCAGATCTCCGGCAGTGCGTGCGTGCGTGCGTTTCAGATCATCGAGTTTCTCATCGAGCGCGCTCAAGTGCTCTCGACTCGTTCGTTCGTTACCTGACTATCGGCCACAGACTATACCTATAACATGGCATTACTGTGTCAGCCACAATACTTTCAGCAATGGAAATTTTGACAAACATTGGGCAACATCTGCATTATATGAAACATTACCCACTGTTGTGATTTGGCTACTCGAAACTTTTTTTGAGCAATAGAATTAAAAAATAACAAAAAATAAGATTGTCCGAAGTAAACCACATAGTAAATAAGCTATGTGTGCCATACCTGCGGCGACCACCACGTTTATAGCGATTGCAATCGCGTGCATAATGTCCACGATCGCCACACTCGTAACAGCGATCATCGGGATGGAAAGGCCGGCCGCGAGATCGCGGCGGTGGTCCTCGAAATCGTCCCTGTCCGGTTTTACCATTCGACATTTCTACCCTAGCACGACGGCCACAAATTGTACGTCCATCTGAAATTGGACAAGTTAAACCAACACCAAAATATTAACACACAAATATTAACCTTTACCTAGCCCCCTGATTGCGTCCTCAGCATCGCGGGCATCTTCAAACTCCACGAACGCAAACCCAGGCGGATTTCTCGCTACCCAAACGTTGCGCAAAGGGCCATAATACGAAAATGCATCCTCCAATTCTTGTTTTGATGCATTATTTCCCAAATCACCCACGTACACTTTACAATCGGAGCCGTAACGTGACATTTTCTGAAACAAGTCAAGCATTCACAATCACCATGGAAACACCACAACATCAAAGTCATGGCTAGACTTTTTAATTTCTTAACGGCGATAACGACATCGCTACCTTTTAATTGGTTACAAGGTCATACAAACGCCGCGTTTTATTTACTTTTATTCACTTGCACATAAAACTTTCATCACTTTACACGTACACCAGCAATTAAACCCATTAATCCACAATCAAACCGTAAGTAAACTAAATATAGACTAATTTATTACATAAAAATAAAATTCACAAAACTAAAACCAAGCGCATTATCGATCTGCGATTCTATGCAATGGTTTTACGCTTGTATTGTGATGCACCAACACCCAAAGTTACATTCAACCGAATCATAAAAAATACGTTAAACACACCAGAAAAATACATACCTGTGGGTTGAATGGTCAAATGGCAATCGGTTTGTGTTAACCCGATGGGATTAAACTATTTAAATCAGTAATTATTTCACAAAATGCATCACGGGACGACACAAATTACAACACGAAACAAGCAATATGGTGGACCTGAACGACGCAGTCGCCGCGGTCAAAGACGGCGTCTTTACTAGTTGAGAAACAGAACGCTAGAGGGCGCAGAACGTGTATAACAAGTTGCTCATTATTAAATTACAATCACATTCGAATATTGTGGAATATTGCAAAGAGAAAATAACACTGAATAACAAATAAAAACCGGAATTTAAAGCGTTAGAATATAAAACATTAATAAAATTAGATCAATGTCATACATACTTGTTTGTGATTTGTAGTTATACTTAGTTGTACATGTAATTTTATTGAGTAGGAATGCATAAATTAATTTATGTTTTCGTTATCTACATTTCGTTTCAAAGTTTTATCATTTTATGTGACCCATTACAACGTAAATAAAGTATCGATTATTATTTTGTGCATATACGCATGCACGAGTATCAAAATGTTTAAATTGACGTGTGTGTTTTCATTTGTTTTCTCTTCGGTACAAACAACTGCCATAACCTTAACCAAAAAGAAAATGGTTTTACATTTTGACGACGTTCCAGTGCAGAAAAAACCGCTGGTTGTTCCAGAATTAGACGAAGTAGTTAAAGGTTTGTTGACAATAACTAGTTGTATTCAGTTTTAAGTTAAATTCAATAAATGTTTTTAGTTTTAAGCGATGGATTACGAAGCCATTTTGAACATGTTGATGTCGCTGTTGTCGAATGCCCGGATTTAACAAAAGAACCTTTTACTTTAGCTAGCTCAGGTATTTATCTTTATAAACAACAATTAATTAAATGTAAATGAATGTTTTATAACATAAACATTAAATAACATTGCAGGATTAAGTGGAAAATCGAAATTGGTCGAAGTAGGCGGTCCTGCTTTCTTGTTACCGCTTGTAAATCGTTCTAAACTGTACGAATTAACTGATGTGGCTAAAGTAGCAGGTGTAAATCCTGCGTTTATTATCGGAGCAGGTGCTGGACCTTTTGAGCATGAAGAAACTAATTGCGAAGTTAGTTTATTTATAATTTTAAGTTTGAATAATGATACGTATATTAACGTATGTAACCCACAATACATGTTTTATACATTTGCAGGGAATTTACAACTTAAACGTACAAGACGGTAAAATAACACTGCAGGATTCAAAAATATCGCGTGTGAATGCATCAGACCCACCGAATCCTATACAGAAAACTCTTCCGATTGAATCCAACAACTTTGGTTTGCTTGCAAACTTACATGTTTCGGAAGGCAAGCCCGGAAAAGTATTAAAAGTACACGCTACTAAACGTACAGGCACATTAGATTTTATTGCAAGTATCCGCACAACTTTAGCGGATTATTTTGGGCCTGAAACCCCCGTAGGATTAGGAGGTACCTTCCTACTCAAACAAGGCAAAGCCAAAACTCACGTAATGCCTGATTTTTCATCGACACCACTTAAAACCGAAGAAGACTTAAACAATTGGTTACAATTCTATAACATGTCTGCTCCATTAATATCAGTAGGAACATTGGTAACCACAGAATATGTAAGTAGTAATAAACTACAAATGTTTCGGTATTTATTTTATTTTTAAAGGGCGATATCGATTTGAGAGTCCAACATTTCCACTTGTACTCCCATCATGGTCAAGCTGGACATTACCACATTGATACCACACCAGATATAGTAGAATATCTTGGTTTTTTCAACTTGGCTGATGAGATCATACGCGTTGATAAGCCTCCACAGTCGGCAGGATTCGGTAAAGACTAATTTTGTTTGTTTTTTAACAAAAATAGAAATTGTAATGGCAGCAATAAATTGTTACCAAAAAATTGGGGAGGGAGGCATATATTTTTATTCAATAATCCGCACTTACACTTCCTGCACCGCGATTCGGGTCCATCCTGCTGCATCCTGGCATTTTTAAGAGATACTTACTTCGTTTCGTGTAACATTTTTTCTTGTGATCCGGCAATATCAGTTTTAGATAACTGTTATTGCGATACCACGATCGCCAAGACATTGCGTGACGTTGGCATGTTAGTAATAACCACGACGAGTAAGTGAAATCGATTGCAGCCATGCCGAAAATAGCGCAGAAAGCTACTAAATGTGCGGAAAATGTTCGCGAACGATTGAGATGCGCTTTCGCCATATTTTCACAGATCACCATCAACATATACGTTGTTGCGATTGCAGATGGTGTGTAAAATATAAACGCGAGCAAATCGAACATTATATCGCGAAAGTTTTCACCTGGTGTTGACATGTAAACGAATACGGACCATAAAACTCCGTATCTGTAAGATAAATATCAAAAATCGACCATTTTGTAATGTCTGAATATATGCAACCAACTAAAATTTTTGACAATTTTGAAAATATTTCATTTTATCATTGAGACTACCCAATGGAGGCCGCAACAGAAAAAGTTTAAGAAGCACTGTTTTATATGATTGAAACTATAAAACGTGTATGTTTGGTTGCATACTTCAAACTGTCATTATATCTTATGCGCAGTTACGCGCACCCGGAATGCGTACCTTGGTTGTCTTACAATTCTAAAGTGGTGTTTACATAATTCACAATAACTATTTGCTGATTCTCTCAACCAGTGTTCCAAACAATCAATATGCACCAATGCAATAGTCCCCTTGCATCTGCACGGCTTCAGAAGATCCCCAACACTCTCGCCGCCATGACAGATTCTGCATATCAACTCCGAACACACCGAACTGTTATCATCAGATTCGTCGATTAAATTCACAATAATTTCGTTATCTTCAATCGCAATATTATCTTCATGTACCGTTGTCTTCGCATTGAGCAACGGCTTCATATAAACGCGTTCCAGAATCAAGTTTCTCACCATTGGTTCAATCTCATCCTCTTCCAAAAACACGTCATCTGGACGCCATTCCTCATCACTCTCAAGATTATTACCAAACATATTTGTTTCAGTTACATCTACATTACTAGCACTCTCTTCGTTAAAATGATCAGAAAAGAACGCAACTTCCGTGGTAATCTCGTCAGTGTCTTTCGTTTTTGTTAAATCATGTCCGAAATTAAACAAATATGAAAACAACGACGGGGATTTTTTAATCAAATCATTGGTGGAAAGCGGTTTGATGATACATGTTGTTTCTTCCACGCGTTCGCAGTCTTCCACATTCGGTATATCAAGACTTAACAAGCTGCTGGTTGATTCAGTTAGGATGATAGACACAACGATCTCATTGCGGCTTGAGACTGACGAGGTATCGGCGATTGCGGCGGTTGCTTCGTTCTTATTGCTCCCCTGCCCGTGTTTATTCATACTTTATGCGACGATGTGATGTTTATGTCGCGAAGAATCATTGCGCCGTCATTTTTGACAACATTAACATGACATTCATAATGCATGCCATAAAATATGTACAAGAAGTTGCCTAATTTAAAAAAATTTCAAAAATATTTGTGTGTAATTTCGATTCAAAGACTCAAATTTCACTTGTTTTTTTAGTGTTTTCCTTTAAAATCACGTATTATATATCTCAGAAAATTTTAATCTTCTCAGAATCACAGTTTTATCATAAAATACATCAAATAATAACAACTAATACTCTAACTTCCAACACATATCACAACTTTAACTGTTTTTCCCTTATGTAATAGACTTAAAATATTAAATTATGTAAACATTTGTTAACAATCTTGCAACTGGCAACAAAATACACAAACTCCGATAACTGGATTGCACGAATCCACAATGCACTAAAGCCTATAATGATTTTCAATTCTTAATACGTCAATACGTGGAATTTGATTGATTTGATTAAAATTTCTAAATAATATGTGTTCATATTTCGCACACAATAAATGCATTCTGATTGTGCTAATAGATATTCTTAAATTTTGTTCAATTTTAGTAACATTATTATTAATTAGTCTCAAAAAGTGAGGTTAATCACGTTTGTTTTTGTATTTTCTTTGCGCACAGCAAAAATGAATACAGTTTATATGATTTTCTGTTGCTAACCTTCAATTTATTATCAGTAGTTAGTAATTATTACGCTTTGAATGTTCTTACCACTCTGGTTACATACTGTCTGCAGATAGGACACTCTGCGAGACGCTTACCGCAGTCGATACATGTTGCCATGTGACCACACTCGAGAAGAACACAATCCAGCGGTGCATCCATACAGATTTTGCATGCTTCGTCCATGTTTCCTACTGTATCACCTTAAAGTTTAAAATCAAGCACAAATTTAAATAAAATTGAGGTTAGTTTGCGTGAAATATTACCTTCTTCTTTGCGAATATTTGCGTCGATCCACAACCGATGCGCGCGTTCTAGTAATTCAGCTTTTTCCACGCATCCTTTGTAATCCACACGATTCAAGCTTAAAAGTTCTTTCAATTGTTTCACTGATAAATCATTGAAATCGTCAGGTGTGTGAAAATCTGACAGTTTTGGATATTTTTTCGGGGCTTGTGGACTTGATTCAGGTTGTTCCTTTACAAACAATTCATTTGTTTAAGTTTTAAACTAAACGTAAAAAAAAAACTAAGCAGGCGTTGTTTTAACGACGCCATTTAAACAGAAAATGTACGCATGCGCAGAAATAACAAACACACTAACCCAACAAAACGTAATAAACCTACGCTGTCACACAAAAATTTAACAAAATAAACTTACTGTTGGAGGTGGAGGCGGCGGTGTACTAGGAGTAAACACAGTCGGGTTACTATTTTGCGATCCAGACGTACCCGCGCTGGATCCCGCACTCCCACTTGACGTACTCGTCGTATAAACATAAGACGGATCGTTAACATTAGTCGTAAAAGTTGTAAACGTCGTATTGGTAAAACCAGTTGCACCTGCATTCGAGCCGATATGAACATTGGCTCGATTCGGTGATGTCGGCTGTGATGGTGGCGTGCGAATCGGCGTATGTTGTGCTGACTGACCATTACCATGCGAATTTCGTGAATTGAACGCAGATTCAGCTGTTGTACGCAAATGATTCAAATAAGTCTGCGATCTTTGTGCAAGATTTGGCACTGACCCTGACAAATTACAAAACCGTTTGTGTTTTCTTTTATCTTTCACAGGTATTTGTGTTTTATAAAATAACTCAACCAATTCTTGTTTTTCTATGTAAAAATTAACAATTTATAGTAAAAAAACAGCATCCCAAATATTAAAAACAAAACAAATACTAACCAACAATCCCTCGTGTTGATACATTATGTTTGTTCAAATAGTTCTGCAGATCCTTAGACTTTAATTCCATTAATTTAGTTCTAACTGGTGGTCGTTTGATTAAAACTGAACATGTTTCACAAAACACATCACTAAAATAAGATTAGTTTACTTATCATTGAGTACAAGAAAAAAGAAACTGAACTCACCCATCAATTTTATTCAGACACTTTGAACAGTAATTTTCTTCACACTCATAACATTTGACTTTCCACAAAAATACTGTGAATTCTGCATTGCACTTACCACAAGGCATTGTTGATATTTTGATTCTTCAAAGTTCAAAGAAGAAATGAAGAACTGTGTAAACAATTGAAGGTTTTTGGTTTGTAACCTGGCGATTTTGATGAATATCTTATTAGTTTTGAGATTATTTTCACATATTTTCGATAGCACAAAATGATGCAAAGGTTAATTAGTCTGACTCAATGTGGCGATGATTATTCGATAAAAACCTTTACGAAAATCATCTGTACTGCAACATACGCTCGGGATTCATGTTTTGGTGGTTTTGCGTTTGTCACGACGCGGGGTTTGGTCTTGCATCCATATTGTTAGATTCGCGCACTTTGGATTTGTTGACTTTTGTGTAACCTAATAATTACACACTGAATTGACATTGCAATTAAAGCAAATTAAAGTAAACCGTGCTTAATTGTGCTAAATCTAAATCCATGCAATGCGTTTGCGTCCGTAATGGAGTGTAGCGCAACTAGAAATTGTTAGTCTAGTTGAGACACAATTATCGCTTCGGTTGTAAGTGAAACAAAGAAAAAAATATGAAACTAATCAAGGTTACACTCGTTACACTAGAAAACAGACTGTTTCTGTCATTTCGTTTATATAGGCGGTTACAGCAAGTTTTTTTGATTAAATTTTTTTAAAATAATGTTAAATTCTAAGAATATCTAATCATCAAAAGTGGTTATCAGATTTAATTGTATTGATTTATTAATACTTTATCTCAAGTGTTTAAATTTGTGATCATAATATTGATATTTTATTTTTTTCTTTATATATTTTTATGAGGACGCTGTACATACTGCATATTATTAAGTGTATTGAAAGTTGCCTATGTTAAATGTACGCTTTTCCAGAATTTGACCAGAATTTTTTACACTAATATTATTTAAAGGTGTATTGCACTAAAATAATTTGAGGTAAACCAATTATTAATAATAATCTAATAAATTATTGCCGATTATTAAGTTGTGTATAAATTTAAAGTAAAATTTAAGAGATTCGACTAAAAATCACTTTTTGTTGATTTTAATTCAATTAATCGTTGATATTTGTGTTTTAAAAATAAATCTAGACAATCTCAACTAATTATAAAACATAAAACCTCGAGCATACTAATTTTAAACTTTAAAATTTAAATCCGCAAACATGCCAAGGTCAGCCTAAACCAGACTAAACACATTAGCGTGTACTAACGCCACCTTGCGTTAAAACAACTAATCAAAACGTGTATCTTCGTGTATCTAAATCCCATATCGCTGACGACGTCGTCGACGTCCGCATTGCACGCGTGGCGGTGTCTTAACCAGCCGAACAAACAACGAACACGCTGCTTGGTCGTTATGGACTCCACCAAGTTCCAGCTGGTGTCGGTGCGCCAGGACATCACTGAAAATAGTCTCCAACTGAAAGCAATCGTCCAGGTCAGTCAAGTCAAAAACGTCACTGTCATTCATTTTGACACTGACTCACTTTGTGCAACTCTGTGATTCACATCTGTTCACATCCTACAACTTTCTCTTTCTAACTTTAAACTTTAATCCGAAAATATATAAAACCAAATTTATCTCATTTTAAATTTGCCAGGACACCAACGCATGCGTCGGTCCATTATCCAAGTTGAATGCACTAAACAGCGCCGGCAGAGCGAAAATCTCCGAATTGCGACAGTTCATCGACCGATTTGCTGATGTCGCTAAGGATTCCAAAGAAGCTGCATTACTCAAAGAACTCGCACTATATCGCGAACAACTCGCAGCGTCCATGGAGATGTTTAAACGCGCTAATATCAAAGCAATGCTTGCAATCGAGCGTTCCGCCAAAGAAGAATTATTACGACCTAGAGATCCAGACGCGGCGCTACGCCAAAGACAAAAACGTGATAAAGAAGAATTGGCCAAAGCCACATCTAGCGTTACGGATCAATTATTATCAATTAGTCGACAATTAGCTGAAACAACACGAAAAAGCGCTGCGACATTAGACACTTTAGTTGTATCGTCAGATGGCGTTGTAGGCGCACAAGAAGAACTAAAACTTACCTCGGATTCCATCGCGCAGAGTGGTAAACTCTTAGCGAAATATGGCAGACGCGAATTTACGGATAAGATTCTAATGTTTTTTGCTTTTGCATTTTTTGTCGCGTGTGTATTGTATATCGTACGCAAAC
This sequence comes from Atheta pasadenae, assembly GCA_030264155.1. Lineage (NCBI taxonomy): Eukaryota > Metazoa > Arthropoda > Insecta > Coleoptera > Staphylinidae > Atheta > Atheta pasadenae. The sequence continues at coordinate 4,055 of JARJDS010029813.1, read as the reverse complement.
GTTTGTTTTAGGCGCATCGCTGGTTTGAGGTTAGAAATTTTTTGTAATGGCGGATCCTAAGCGCATGCGTCGTTACATGTTTCATTACTTATGAGGGTTTGTTATTATTATTATTCTGCACGACAAGACGTGACATTTTGTGATATATTACATATTATTTACAAAAAATATTAAATATTTAAATTAATCTTATGCAATGTTTTGCAATCAACTAATTAACCAACGGACCATGACTTGAAACAAAACATTTAAAACTTAGAACATGAAAATCAATTTGATACAATGTTTACATAACTGAAACATACATAGCTTAAAATTAATATTACACAATTTCGAGCTCACAGCTTCACAAAACCAATAAGTCTTCACAGTTCCAAAATCTTCAATATGGACAAACAGGTTTACCAATTCTTCCAGGGAACGCCAAAGAATCCACAGAATGTATGCGACAAATCGATTTGTACCTTTGTTCATCTTCAGTTGGTTCGTAACTTCTTGCATGGTTTTGTCTACCATAACCACTATTGGAGAAGAGTAGATTGAAGAACGGCGATGGGAATGACACTACGATGTTGATAACGAGTAGCAGGATAAATAAGATCTTCATTTTTACTATTTCGGACTTCTGACTTAAGTTCTTCGATAATTAAGTTAATACTTAAGTAGAATTTAATTTTGGTGAATTTACTAGTAAGTTCGTCTGACGTTAACTGAAGACTGGTGAATGCGAGCACCGCTTAGTTTATATAAGTCCTAATCAAAAGTTACAGGATGTTTTAAACAGATATCACACAGGATGCTCATTGAGAAACCACGACTTTAAAATGAATAACCAAACACTATCAGTTCATAGAAATTTAGGACATTCGTTATCAATTATCAATTTGTGCAAAATTAATTGAAAATAACATGTGACCTTGATTCAAACTTTGTTTAAAGTTTAGTGGTGGTGTAGTATAAAAAATGTAAATCAGAGGGACTTTTTTTTAGAAACAAATGAATTTCCATATGGAAAATTATGGAAATCACAAACACAAGAATCACAAACAAGATGTTGTGATTGACCTTGACAGGTTCGTAGAGTAATCAACCGCGAGACATGCTGCTCTTTGAATAATAAATACTTTGTTGGCTGTCAATAGTCAACAAACATACCTTTATCATATCTTCTTCTATCAAGTGGTGACTTGTTTTTTTTATTTCCAAACTTTAATGACACCATCTCGTGACGCAGTCAGCAAAAAACACTGCGATGTTTTGCATAAGGCAATATCCGTAATACTATCGCGATGACCTGCCGGTGGCGGTTCAGGACCAGCCCGCGGCACTTCATCTTTCGTACCCGCCCCTGGTTGTTGATGACGATCGTCAACCTGTTCAAGGAAAACGCACATTCCGTCTATCAATCGATGTTCGTATGTGACATGACACGCGGTTATCGTGTCATTTGGCGCTGCAATTGCCATGTACGACTTTGTGGGGTCGTCGAGGTCCCAGAATCGTAAGCGTTGGTCGGTACCAGCAGCCAATAAGAATCCCGAACGATCGATACAACCGGTTAACATTGCTAGCACACTATTGTTATTTGACTTTAAACAAAAAACAACAAATTTTGTAATTATTTTAGGTTTAGTTTTAAGGTTATGTAAGGTTAGGTTACTTACTGTAGCTTTAGATAATGGTGGATTATTACTGGCCCATAAAACCTTTTCCCTCAAAGCAGTTTCGACGTTCCACATTGAAATTTCATTATTCCCTTGAAACGTCGATAAAATCCACGAAGGTTCAATAGGATGATGAACAATTTTTCGTATTCTACACCCACCCGGATGTAGAATATTCGCAATAGGTAATTGAAACCTTAAATCCCACGCGATATGCGTACCATTGTTAGTGCCCAACGTCAGTAAACTTTGATGCGCGTCAATGCAAAATGTAGTAATCACTCCGTTCTTAACCCCATTTTCTAACCTCCAAGCACATCCCGGTGCTCTCAAATCCCAACCCACTAATGATCCATAAAGTGTAGCGTAAACTAAAACATTCTGTCGATCCATATATTGCATATCAACTGCACAGCCATCATCATCAGCGTTCAATTGTCGCGTTTGCAATGCCCCAAACCTGTTTGAAACGCTTTTGAGAACAAAAACAAAACAAAATCACAATCACACAAAAAATCACAAGTTAAAACAAAAAAACTTACTTTTTGTTCATTGTATCAACTCTCAAAACATTAATAGCGCCATCTTGTGACGCCGCCGCTATTGATTGACCATTCTCACAAACAGCTAAAGCAATAATGCTATTGGCTAATCTGTGACTGGTCACTGAACGGTTAGCGATGTTCCGCCCTTCGATTTTGGAACAATCCCACAAACGTACGGTGCCATCTGTGGAGGCTGAAGCGAAGAACGGTGTTTCGGGTATCGGTGCTAAACGCGTAACAGGACCACGATGTTCATGTAAATGGGCAACTAAAGTTCCACCTAAATGCCACCCAGGTGGCGGTAGTTGTGGTTTACAAGCTGTTTGTTCCTCCCATTCTTTACTACGAAGAGCTTCCATGAAATGATCTTGTTGACGTGCAATTAACCTACGTAGTTCCATACTACAGTTTGCTGTACGATCTATTTACACATTACATAATATTTTAAAACAAAACCACAAGAAATCGTTTTATTTTGCGTTAAAGTAAAATTGGTTGCCTACTTACATTGAATATACGACCGTTCATGTAAACTCATGTTCGGGGGTGGTTCATGGCCAAACCGATGACTATGCCCACCTTCAGGTTGAGGTGACGATGGCCTGGATGTTGTTGCGCGTGATGGCGGACCACCTGAATTTGTACTCTCAGATTGTCGCCGTGATATTTCACTCTTTGCTTCAAACTCATTCTTAGCCCTTGCTTCTTCTAAATTGAACGAATGACTACGCACATTTGTAGTGCGTGTATCAATATCGATGACTCCATCTTGTTTACTCATGCGATCTCTTTCACGTTCCTTGTCAGCAAGTGTTTGGTGTTTGTTGATTTTTAATAACAACGGCGCCATTTTAAGTATGTGTTCTTCAACTGTAGGCGACATACTGTTAGCTTCTAATCGCGCTAGTAATTTACGAATTGATTGTGGTATTTCCACTGGATCTATGCGAAAACTGCGCTCGCCGGCGGACAATAACATTCTGGAACGCTTATTGTGTTCCAAAACTTTTAACAAACCAGCGATATTGTCGTATTGGACAACACTATCATACACTGTACGTTTTATTGGGTCTATTAATGATTCCAATAATAATTCAGGCCTAAAACAACGTTTTATCACTTTTTAATAACTAAAAACAAATGAAAACCAAACATAAACAAACGCAGGTAATAGAACTAAGAAGTTACTAGAAATAACCAAAAGTTACTAGAAATAACTAAAAAGTTACAAAGTGTAACAAAACGAAATAAAGATGTTACAAAACTTACTTTTCAATTTGTATCAACGGATATTTCATAAAGGGTGAAACAACTGGTACAATTTTACATTGTACATCAAGCGGTGATAACCACGAAGAAGCAGAACAAATTAACGCAACAACTGCATGTCGAATCCATAAATTAGGATGCACTAATAAAATAGCACACTCCGAAATCAATTCCCGTAATTGTGGCTTTGTAATCAACCCCAATTCAGTTAAAGCCGCCATTGCGTGTATCGCCTTCATCGTAACAAACTCACAAGTGTCATTTAACCCCTAAAACGTAAAGTAAAATAAGTTGCTAGCTTGGTTGCCTATATAAAAAAAAACAACCTGTAGTAAAAGTGGTGTTAAAATATGCGAACAATGCGACCCCAAATACGCCGCAACACCCACAATGCAGTCAAAAAACGTCCCCCGTAACTCCTTATCAGTATCATTTAAAAACGTAATGATATGACTCAACAAAATGTCGTTAGCTTTTTGTTTTCCAAAGAAAACACATAGCTTAGTGATACCACTATCCATCAACGTTTGTTTGACCAAAGTTGGCGAGTTTGTTAGCAAAGTACTCACAGTTTGTT
>JARJDS010029802.1:0-32846 GCA_030264155.1 Atheta pasadenae | reverse complement strand
CCAGAAGCAGAAGAAGAAGAACCAGAAGCAGAGGAGGAAGAGCCAGAAGCAGAAGAAGAAACAGAAGAAGAACCAGAAGCAGAAGAGGAAGCAGAAGCAGAAGAAGATACAGCAGCAGCAGAGGAATCTGAACCAGAAGAAGAACCAGAAGCAGAAGAAGCAGAAGAAGAACCAGAAGCAGAAGAAGAAGCAGAAGCAGAACCAGAAGCAGAAGAAGAAGCAGAAGAAGAACCAGAAGCAGAAGAGGAAGAACCAGAGGTAGAAGCAGAAGAGGAAGAGCCAGAAGCAGAAGAAGAAGCAGAAGGAGAGGAACCAGATGCAGAAGAAGAAGAACCAGAAGCAGAAGAAGAAGAACCAGAAGCAGAGGAGCCAGAAGCAGAAGAAGAAGAACCAGAAGCAGAGGAGGAAGAGCCAGAAGCAGAAGAGGAAGAAGCAGAAGTAGAAGGGGAAGAAGCAGAGGAAGAAGTGCCAGAAACAGAAGAGGAAGAACCAGAGGTAGAAGCAGAAGCAGAAGAGGAGGAGCCTGAAGCAGATGTTGAAGAGGAAGAACCAGAAGCAGAAGAGGAAGAAGCAGAAGGAGAGGAGGAGGAGCCAGAAGCAGAAGAGGAAGAAGCAGAAGTAGAAGGGGAAGAAGCAGAGGAAGAAGTGACAGAAGCAGAAGAGGAAGAACCAGAGGTAGAAGCAGAAGAGGAAGAGCCAGAAGCAGAAGAAGAAGAACCAGAAGCAGAAGAGGAGGAACCAGAAGATGAAGAGGAGCCGGAAGCTGAAGAAGAACCAGAAGCAGAAGAGGAGGTAGAACGAGAAGATGCAGAGGAATCAGCAACGGAGGAATCAGAAGAAATAGCAGCATTTATCACAGAACCAGATTCATATGACGAGGACTGTAGTTGTACGACGGAGAGAAGATCTATAAATGTCCCTCTCTTATCTTTTTCAGACTTTAAAAAAATGCTACCAAGCGCTGAATGTTAACCAATAAACAAGAAATACATTGATCTCTTTAATTACAAACCTTATCCACAACTAACAAAATACAAAGTTAAAATTTAACAACTTCCCACGGTCACGCACCATAAACTATCTGTTGGGTATGTAATAAACTCAAAATTAACTTATTTTATAATTCATTTCTTCTAATTCTCTTACCATCATTTATTAAAACCATAAAACTAAACTGAAAGAGAAAATAACAATTAAATAACCGTACACATTAAAGACATCACAGCAATAGAGGGCGCCACCTAACCCATATCCCGATCCATTTGAAACAGGAAGTTCCTAAAATTGCCACCACAACGAAAAATAAGAAAAAAAACAAGAAGAAAAGGATACAAACCAATGAAATCTAAGTACTAATAAATTGAAAACGCACAAATAAAATGTTTACTAAAAAATGAAAATTTTATTCATTAATAAAAACGTTTTCCTTCTTTAGTTACGACCGCAATATGTGATTGATGATAGAGCTATTTCTATGATAATATAATATAGCATCTAACGTGTGCCCTTTATCATGCCTTCGCCTCGTCCTCGTCACTTAACGGATAGATAAATCGTGTGTGTAAACTTATATAAATCGAGACAAAAAAATGATTCGAATGAAAATATAAAATAATAACAAAAAACAATTATGAATTAATTGCGATCGCACATCGCGATTAAACACAAAATCATTTAAAAAAAATCATCGAAATGCTACTTGTTTGATTTGTAATTGTTAATGCATAAAGTGCATTTCGGTCGCGATGTTGCTGCTTTCAGTCCTTCACTTTCGGGGCCCGTTTGTGTGTAACTTAAAAATACTACTAACCATACAAATACAATAAAAAACGCTCAATGTTTTGTCATCGTACATATTTCATTAATTGTTGTTCGCACGCAAAGAAAAACAAACAGAATTTGGCTACTTTAGTTAAATACAATCAACACAATTCATCATTCTGGTAATTTTTTATCAATTATCAAATTCATTACATTTATATTATTTCCAAATTCAATCAATCGAAATAAAAAAAATCATGAGAGAAAATATAAATCGAACAATAAATTATTTTATCAAAGGAGAAATCACACAACTTCAGTGGAATGAGAGATGCGTTTGATTCCTGTCCCGCCATCTTTCTTTTGCACCAAACAGTATACAGAACAGTGTGTTGCACAGGTACAATCGCACCAATTACAATAATTAAGTAGTAAATTTTGTTAACTTGCTTAGCTTATTGCCTTTTCCGTAAATATATATAGTATATAAATAATCTGCATATATACCTATATATCATGTTCATCTGTAATCCTACAGACGCGCCAGTAAACTCGGTTTTTGTTAACGGAATTGTCAATCAATTAATATGTTATTTATTTATGTGTGTTGTGATGGCTCCTCCTTCAACCCTCTTGCGTCCTTCCTGTACGTGTCGTTCGTTTGGCGTGTTTGTACAATTAAAAACTGAGAGGGCTCGTGTTTACATTCAAGTTACTTACTTCATTACTCCATTTCCTGACATAGCGTACTGACATCGTGACACAAAAACTTAATCTAATTTATAGCTATTTTTACATAAAATGGACATTTTTACAAACCAAAGAGATACGTAGTAGTAGTTAATAAGTTAGAGTCCGCGCGGTTACTATGATAACGCACGAGCCGATGCGTGGAGTGTCGTCAGTTTAGAAGGGGGCGGGCGATGCGACGACTCTTTCGCGCCATTGTCGAAACCATTCTTCTTCTCAATCACCGTTCCCCCCGCCCGAGCGGCGACTAGTTGCGCGCATTGGCTCGTATTACACTTTGATAGTTCCACACTTTCACCACCTTTTTTGCGTGTTATTTGTTGTTGGATTTCAATTAATATTTGTTGTTACAATTATTTATATAATATTTCTTGGCTGTTTCTTGCTTTGTGTTGTTAATTATTTGTCATCTAGTCTTATTCTATTATGCGTCATCGTCCTCTTCGTCTACGCCTTCTTCACCCTCGACATCTTCTTCGTCATCTTCTGTAAACACAAACAAACCAAGCGCCCAAACCATTAGAAAATGTTAACATTATAAACAAAATGATTTTCTTACCTTCACCGTCAAGTTCGTCATCATCACCTTCAGGAATATCTTCCTCCTCTACGTCCTCTTCGCAATCCGGACCTTCCTCCTCCTCTTCAACGAGGTCTTCGTGGTCAGAACCGGCGCCATTTTCTTCTTTCCTCTGTTTTTTCACATCGTCGGTTTTGTCCTAAAACAAAATTTACGTTATGAGTAAAATTCACTTAATTACAAAACCTAAACAATTCACATCATTAAAATACCGCGCGGGTTGCGTGAAGGAGCATTTCCGGTACACAGGTGCTTCAATTCCCAACACGACGCCGGCATTACCAAAGCTTTGGTGGCCTGGGTGCTGTGCATGCGTGCGCTTTGCTCGCACAACTCGCGACCCGAACAAACGCGCGCAGGTTGATTGTTAAAGAGACGTAACGACGCGGCGCTTCAGAACAGAAAGAGATACTAAACAACACCAGAACCAGAGTCTAGAAAAGTTCTCAACCCGCTATATACTCGTCTCCGTTCAAGTGGCGTAACACTGCTTTTGCGCTCGTTGCACTCATTGGGTACGGCGACAACGCCAAGGGAAATACAAGCGTAGGCATATTTGCGGCTGGGGCTAAACTAAAGCAGCTGCCCCTGTCCCAAACCGTGCAGGCGGTTTTGCACCCCACACCAAACACCCTACACCCCTTCGCGCAAATTCGGTATACAAATGACGAGCAAGCAAAACAACGCCAACCTAACACAAAGAAAGAACTATGGGTATAAATCCTGATCCCTCTATATATAACCTAACCCTAGGGATACAATAGGTAAAAATTGGTGATAATAAAATTGAGTTGCGCATAAATTAATTTCAATTTTTATTGAGCACAGCTAAACAATTTGTATACAAACCAATTGATATCGGAGACGAGACGGGTTTACTACTAGGCCGGTCTAGTAGACTTGTGCCGTGCGGCTCTATTACGGTTGCAACAAATGAATAACGTCGCGCGACTTCTACTATGCTCTGTTTTGCTCTGCGACGCGACGCAGGCACGCTCCACTACGAGATAAAGCGATCCGCACTCGTTAACTTCGGCTCTGTTGGCTAGACAAGTAGAGGCTGACTAGGCGAAGGCGAGAGAACGAGCGAATCAACGCGCGGCATGCAAGCGTGTTCACCATCGTACAAGCACACAGGTTCAAGTGCCGGGTGGCGTGCAGCGCACGGGTGAATGGCGTACGTACCGACGAAACCAAGCCAACTGAGATCCCCGCGCGCGTCGTACGCGTCTTTCTTTCCCCATCGCGTTTTCGTTCATGGCTTGCTTTACAACTACTACGCCACCAACGCTTGCTTGCTCTGACTAGCGGCGTACTTTTGGCGCCCATTTCGAACGTTGTGTGTTCACCACACATGATAAAAAATAAAATGATAACTCGATTGAATCAGGTCAACGCCGCTTATTTACGACTAGCAGAGTGACTGGCGTCACTTAAATTATAGTTTTGGGTGTCTTTTAACCCAAATTACAATATTCAACAGAAGTAATTTACTATGCACCTAAATTTTAACGCTTTCGGTGATTAATTTAGTAATATTCATTTATTAGGTGTTAGTTCATTAAATAATTTATAGATTATAAGGTATGTTGTTATAGGGCCACAAAATGCTATTGATTTCGCCATCTTGGACCCACGCTAGCCTCCCGGCCAGGTTGCGCGCATCACAATGGCGGGACAGCGCGCGCCATGCCGCTTTGCCGCGATACTAGGTGCTCGGCTTACGACGCCGACGCTTATGTGCGCTTGCTGCTTGCGCCGGTTGTTTACATTTTCGCGAACAACAAACAAAAACAACGCAAGCCATGCATTTGCAAATGAGATGGCATTTTTCAATGATTTTTAAAAGTTCCATGGCAGCGTCGCTTGATGCTTGTAAACATATACCTCACATGGCGGCGAGCACATGCAATGCTTACGCACTTCTCGTTCGCGCTTGGATTTTACAGGCAGCATGCCCGAAAAGTACGCGTCTCTGCTCTGCTGGTTTAACATGCAATATGCACGTGTACCGTTATCCCGCCATGTATTTGCCGCCGGTACGAAGCACCGAAAAGCGTTTTTCCGAAAATTAAATACAAATTCATTTCTTTCATCGCTTGCTCACTAGACTGTGTGAAAAACGCGTTCGCTATTCACAGCGTATTTCAGTATTTTTAACTATAGCCTATGTAGGATGTATATCTAAGTATTGCAAGACACACGCTTTTCCAGCCATTGAAAGCCGAAAATGCCGCCGGAAAAAATAGAATCGGTTTGAATCAAAATGGGTACTTACTTCTGCCGCTCGCTTGGTGCCCTTAATTTCGCACTTCGCATCCTTTTCGCTGTCGATCTTGTCGACCACAACTTCGTTATTTTCCTTGGTACTCATTTTGTTTATTATTTATTGAATATACGTCGAGATTTATCGCGTCTAATGAAGTGACGTGCACTGATGCTGAACACACTACTGACCGGCGAAATGCAAGCCAAGTTCAAAAATTAATATGGCGCCCTTCGTACCGAGCGCCGACGACCAGCCACGAACATACAGCTTTTCACCAATTTACAATGTTAATATCTTTTATTACATTAAATAATTCTACAAAGTAAGATAAATCTATTGGTGTATAAATAAGTAAAATCGTACATCAGACTTTTGAGTTATTAATTATCAAAAGTTGTACTTGAGGGGTTTGAGAGTATCGGAGCACACGAAGCGAGATTAACACGTAGTTTCCACAATGCCATCACCAGGGTGCGCTTATTCAAACTGTGACATTACATTGAAGTAAAAATATTTACATTTAACTCCTGAAAAAAACTTACTACAATACCCAAACAAAACATAATAAACAATAACAAAAAAATATAAACAAAATAAATAACCTATACTACATCAAACACGTATTTATTTCTAAGTAACGTAAAAAAAATATTTGAAGAAATCCATTTCTAAATGACGACAAGTTTAAATTTACCGCGTAGTGTAGAGGGCGCTTGTGATGCGTTCAATTCAACGAGAAAGCGACATCTACTCTAATTTTATCAACATCTCTCTTTCACACACTCTTTCGCAGACAAGACGCAAAAATGGTGAGTTGTTTTCGTTCCAAACCAATAAAATCTTGAATCATCCGTCTTACCATCAATTCCACAACGTTAACAAAACACTTTCCTTTAAAATGGTTACGTATTTTATACATTTCCACCGACATTAATCGCGTAAAATCAAAAATAATACACAAAATACATTATTTACTAAAAATTAAGGTTAGGTATTGACAACTCCGTTCGTCATGCTAAAAGTGTCTTGTTATAATTTAAGGTGAACGTGCCGAAATTGCGACGCACCTTCTGCAAGAAGTGCAAGGTGCACAAGAACCACAAAGTCACCCAATACAAGAAATCGAAGGAAAGGCACGCATCCCAAGGTAGAAGGCGTTACGACCGAAAACAACAAGGTTTTGGTGGACAAACCAAACCTATTTTCAGGAAGAAGGTAAATACATTACTAAATGACATTAATACTATTACAGTGCTGTTAATAATAAGTTATATAGGGTACAGGATTTAATAAATTTTTTTCTGTTATTAGGCTAAAACTACCAAGAAAATTGTGTTGCGTATGGAATGTTCTGACTGCAAATTCCGCAAACAGATCCCACTGAAAAGGTGCAAGCACTTTGAGCTTGGTGGTGACAAGAAGCGTAAGGGACAAATGATTCAGTTCTAAGTTTGTTAAATGTATAAGAACATTTTTTGTATTTATAAAAAAATAAATGCAAAATCCATAAATTTTTGTTTGTGAATTTATTATTAATAAAATAAAGTTTTGTCTTCATTTATCCTGGTATGACTGCATTTGGATTGCTAAAGCAGAATAAAATAATTTGAAATAAAATCTAAGCTAAAGCAGGTTACATTATGAGTGACTTACTCTAATACATCTGGATCAACCCCTTCCAGACCCATTTTGATCTTTACTGCTGCTGCAGGCACACCAAACTGTAACATTTTGAAAAATTTACTAAATCTAGGATCAGTGCTTGCTTTGACTCCTGAGTCTTCTGAATGATTATTATTCTCTTCATTTTGATCATCGAAATTTTCAGTATTTTTAGCTTCCACTTCTTGTGGTATTGAATCTGTCACAGTTGTTTCCACTTCTGGTAAATCAACCGTAACTTGTGCAGGTTTATTTGTCACATCTTTTAAATCAGGGATACTTGACAACTTAAATTATAAAAATAAATACTTTAAATTTTAGTTTATTTTTAGTAGTATTTCAATTAATTACCTGTGACTCTAAAATTAATAAAGATGCTTCAATTTTTTGTAATTTATATTCAAATTGCATCAATTGTGACTCACATGAAGATGCGAAATCATTTAAAAATGACACTGTACTCAACAGAAAATGATTTACAAACGCTATGGTGCGTTTTTGATGTATTGGTTGTATCTGTATTAAAAATTATTTATTAAAACTTGAAAATTTTGAGTTGTAGTTGCTTAAAATGTATAAAGAAAACAATTGCTTTGGTGAAAATAACCTAAAATATAACAAATGATAATAAAAACATACCGAATTATAGTCCACATTAGGTGTGATTTGTGGTATATCGTCAACCTCCATCGTAAAAGTGTGTTAAGGTATTTAAACTATAGATATTACATTGTTAAATATTAATTTTTAGAAGAAAAAGAAAAAAATCTTTGTTGTTTGATGTTATTTGATGTTATTAGTGTTTTATGTCAGCTGTTTTATGTAGTTTAGTGAACAACCTACAGGGGGCGCTACGATCAATGAAACTGAAATAATAAATTTAAAGGAAAATCATAGAATTAAGTTTATAATTATTATATTTTGTACTTAATTATTAAAATAAATTATTATAACGTTATAAAAATTAGTTCATTATTGTTTTTTTGTCTTATTTTTCTTTATTTTTAATGTTAATTGTTATTTTCATATCTTACCGTCAGGGTGCGCATGGAATAATTTTCTATATAGTGGTACTTTGAGATAAGAGTACCCCAATACGACGATATGCAACAAAAAAGTTATGGAACGAATTGGACTCATATAACAAGGCACCACTGTAACGTAAAACTTTCAAACAGTTGCAAACTGTCAATATTCATTTGTTTAACACTGTTTAACCGTTGGTTTAACACAGTCATGCACAGTTTTGTTGCATATTGTTTCAAGTGAAATTTTCCCAACAAGTCTTAATTCCCAAATGCTGGCAACAATAAAAGTAAGTACATAATAACAATATATTTATTTAGTATTATAACTTTTGAATTAAATCTAATATAAATTTTAAGTTGTATGTCTCTCATGCTAGTGATGACTTGTAAAATCACAGTAATAACTTAAATTAATAACATTTGAAACAAAATTAATTATCAATTATATATTTTAACATCATATCCCTAGAATTTGTGAGAATCACAAATCAATTGTTAAACTGATTTTGATTTGGGTTAGGATTCTGATTGTTTTGATTGAAAATAATATTATCGAACGCGTTATTTGCAAGGCGACTCAAACTATCCGTCGTCATGGCGTCTTGATTATCAGTAATATTAAGCTGATTGGACAACGTATCACTTAACGCGTTCGCATCGGTGTCAATGTTATACTGAGCCAGCTCAGATGAATTAATCAATTTCTGCAAATCACTAGAATCAATACTCATTGGTGCTTCAATATTACATTGCTGCTGCTGCTGCTGCTGTTGTTGATGTTGTTGTAACAAACTTTGTTGAGGCATTAACGCTGTAGCAGGCGGTAACATTTGTGGAAGTTGCGGGACATGTAATGGCACATTCCATTGCGGTTCAGGTGCTAATAAATCATTGTGCAATGGCGCTTGTTGGGGGTAGAATGGGACAGGGAGGTTTGATCCTGCGACTGGTCCAGGCGGGTAATGAGCAGGCGACACTGATTGAGGCGCGTAAGTTGGACTATGACCAAGATAAACGGGCGATACGTATGGTACATCTAAACATAAAACGGTTAAGTTAAGTAATAATTAATAAAAAATTAATTAACAAATGAATTAAACAACGTACCAATAGGTTCTTCTTTAATATCTAACTGCTGCATGTTGTTAATTTGATTATATGTTCCTAAAACAACAAAAAAACAAACAATTTAATATTTTATCATTTTTCTTAATTAACTAAAATCGAAATTATTAAATTAATAAAACAGCAAGCTTTTAGATCGAGACTAACAAACCAAGCCAACACAGTAAATTTTAAACCAAAACGGCGATAATTACGATTAAAATAAAGTTAAAGGTCAAGCCAAGGTCAAATTAAAGTCAAACCAAAAAATTCACACTAAATTCGCACACAAATCAAATCTAACCTTAAAAATCCATTGTTGTTGGCTGCTTTTCCAAATAAAAAAACTAAACTTAAACTTTGAAAGGCCAACTTACAAACAAATTAATTTATTGTTTCATTACGAAATAATTATTACATTGATAGCAACAATTTATAATAATTTTGTTCTTAATGTCTTTTTTTTTCTTCAAAAAAAATTAGAAAATTTATCTCGATAACATTCCGATACTTCCTTTTTTGTGATTTTTATTGCATTTTTATGCGTTTCATAATTATTTATTAACACAACACTGGATATTAAACCGCAACCATTAACATAACCACAACCATAACCATTAGTTCAACCTTAACCTTAAATTTAACTGGATAACCAACAAAATTCACCCATAACCTAACGTGTTTTCTTTAAAGATTTAAGTGTAACTGTGTGTTTAATACTTAGATCTAATACAAATCTAAACAATTTAAAGCAAACGCACAATTAACAAATAATATACACAATACAAGTACAAATAACGTAGTATATAAAGACAATACAAAGTTTTGATGCGTTTTTTAAGCGAAAAATGGCAAAAACGCATCCAAATTCATTAAAAAGTGATCAAAAATTTAGTTATTACAATTAGAGTTAAGTAGCACCATTGACCAAAGCTTTTTCTGCTTTGAGAAATTAATTTTTAACCTCAAAAACAATAAAAATGCACAAAGTTTTACTTGAGTAAGTAACCACCACCGTGTTTGATTTTACGTCTCACAATTAATTTACGTCTAGAATAAATAATAATAAAATATTTATAAAATAACCAAAATTTTTTAGATGAAAACTTTGCCAAATTGGTAGCAAAACTTTTTATTTAACATTTTGACATTTTGCCAAGTTTATAAATATTTTATTTCCCAACACCAAATATTTTTTTTGCTTAACAAAGTCAGCATGAACCGTTATTTTGCACAAATGCATCGTAATAATGAATAGAAACTTACTATTGTTAACGTGCTCCTGCAACGGTCTTATTAAATTAAGATTCGGTTCGGTTTCATGTTTTCGTTTACGTTTTACACCTAAAATCAGTAAGCAAAACTTGTAAAACGTGATTGGTCGGTACGCAAAGTACAGAAAATACACAAGAAACTTTCGTAAAATTGAAAGAATACCAAAGAAAATTGTTTCCCCACAATTCACGAACACGGTTATGTTTTTTGATAAACTTTACCGCCCTCTACCGGCGCATAATACGCCGACATTTCATCAAACTCACTCTGTGTAGCATGTGGCGCCATCGCAGTGTACAACGCGTAATGTTCCGCTTCGGTTAAGTCTAAGTTCATGTTAAAATCATCGTCTTCCGAGTTAAGGTTAAATTTGCTAATAGCGCCATCTGTGCCCACAACACCTACACTCACATTACTGACACTTTGACTGTCAGATTTGTCGTTGTTGTTAGTAATATTATTAATATTACTAGTGGTAGTATTAAAATTATTAATATTTAACGATTGTATTTCTTGAACTTTTGAATTCTTTGCATTGAGGTTAGGCTCGTTAAAGTCATTCAGTTCATTAGTGTGACTCGCGTTATTAACGTCTTTCAACGGTATGCGATAACTTAGGTTAGATTTCTGTGACGCCATACTTGGCGTACGGTTTAGGCTAGTTTGGGAAGCAAGCTTCGAACTGGCGAAAGAACTAACCGATCCGGTGCGTTGGGATAAACTTATTGAGTCGTGTTTGTTACGCCCGAAGAGTTTCGAGAAGAATCCGCGTTTCTTAGGGTTTGGTAGCGTTGAAGTGTGGTTAGGTTTTGGCGGCAATGCTTTGACAGGTGCTGTAGGGGTTAGGTCATTTTGGGACCTCGATAGTAAACTTTGGGATCTAGATCGGGACCTTGTTAGGGTAATAGGAGAGGTTGATGTTGAACATAAAACATTGATAGCTTCTTGTGAGGATAACGGAATTGATTCTACCAATTGCCGTTGGGGGGTTGAACGCGATAAGGAGCCAGTACCAGGATCATCAATGTCAGTTTCGATTACTTTGCGTGTGCGTTTTGGTGGTAGTGGGGGTAATACTTCAACAATTTGTTGTGCTTCTGGTTCTGGTTGTTGAACAGGTAGACTACATTTTTGAGGTTGGGATTGAGGTTGTACCTCATTAGATTTTTGTAGGTTAATAATAGGAGCGTTAGGATTAACAATAACATCTTCATATTTATCGTTCATGTCATTTAAATCAATATCTAACTCGACTAATTCTAAGGGATTTTTGAACGCCATTTGCAAAGAACTGTAAGTTTTCGCATCATCAAAGGATTCCTGTTCAAGTAAAGCGTTAGTTAACGGAGGTGACAATTTGTTAGTTTCCGCATCAATTTCAGCAATACGTTTTTGATTGTCTGAATAAATTTCATCCAACTCGACTACTTCACGGATTACGTCTTCTTCCGTACACATTTCATTAAGTTCATTAATATCATTCAATTCGTTTGTTATTACTAAAGGTTGCCCGATGGGTTCGTAAGTATGCGTCATGTCAACGTCACTAATAGCAGTGTCGCTAACTTTAGTAACTTCTGGAACATTTATAACCTCACTTTGAACTTTGCTTTGTTCAGTTTGTATTATGGGAGGACTAAGTTTCGATTTCTTAATCTCGCCGTATTCGGGCTCTGGCGCTGTTGCTGGTTTATCCACGCCGGCAACTAATTTTTCCAAATTCGACAACTGTCGTTTACGGATCGCTTCCGCATCAGTAGCTAAAGCCGAATTAAACAATTCATACGCGTTCGCCTTCTTGTAGTTGCGGCGCGCGGGCCAAAAAGCGGGCCTACCTGAATCAAGCGGCAGCATTTCAAAAGGTAACGGTTCGGAGCAAGCGCCATCTGATGGTCGTCGTAATTGTATCTGGACGCGCACCGGTTCGATGATATCTAAGGTTTTATATCGTGGCGCACGGAACCAGATCGCTGTTTGTTTGTGGACTTGAGAGGGTTGGAAGTCACCCTTGGCTTCCCAGGTTATTTTCCCGTCGGTTTCTTCGAAGAAACGTACTTCTATATCTTCTTTCGTAACCTAGCAAGTATATTTAAGGGGTAAATTAAAACTTAACAGTTAAGGGTTGTAAATAACTACCTTTTCGCACAGCAGAATAATATCTTTACGACCCCCGTCAACAGTACTAACACAATCGGATAATTTAACGATGGTTAAATCACACATTGATTTCTTGTCGTAAATAGGGTCACTCACAACTGGTGGTAAGGGTACGGAATATTTATGGTCACCCTTAGCCACGTTAGGGATGTATACTTGAAAACATAACCGAACTGCGTTTAAATCTATGGACGTAGGTTGGTTTTTGTGGTTGAAACCAGCTAAAAACAATAAAAATAAATATTTAGGTTAAATTTTAGGTAAAAATTACATTAAGTTAAAATTTAGGTTATGTTATAGTTAAAGGTTGACTTACTATTAAACGGATCCACTTTATATTCTTTACGTTCATCTAAATTATCCGCAATGTCGCGTTTTTTGACACACTGAATCCCTAAATTCGAGAAAGTAATTGACATAGTGTCCTGCGGGATTTCCAAAGTGCAAACTCCTTTTTTACATCCTTCTCTGCCAACTAAATTGTGAGGATGTGGTCGGTACGGTTCGTCTTTAGTGACACAACTGACCAAAACTACCGCAGGTCCTCGATATCCACATACTTGTATTGAAGGGTAAGACTTCACTTCGGTGGTGCTGTTTGCGCCGGGGATGGAACCAGCTGAACGACCTTCGCATTGATAGCGAAAACGTAGAGCTTTGGAAGCGGGTTGCTCCACTATGCGCACGTAGGGTTTGTTTTCCATTTCTTTAACTCCAACTGAAGCTTCTGACGGCGATTGAGGTGCAGGAGTTTCTAATTCTGTTTCAATCGCAGCAACTAAAATATTATTTGCTGTTAGTATACTGTTTCTATAAAAATATTGGGTGTATGAATGAATGAACGAATGCCAAAAAGAAAAATGGTAACTAAATTGTTTATCTGCGTCGTAAAATTTTCAAATTCTTAAGTTTAACAACCAAATCCGACGAAACACGAAAGAATGTTAATGCTTTTCAAATGTTGCTACGATGAGTAATCACGTTTTCAGTTTAACAGTTCTAAGAATGAGAGCAATTTTTGGCAACGTGGGTTATAAAATTTTCATATTCGGCATTATGTGCCATCAATTCTCACGGTTGTGTGTTATCAACTGCCAAGGAATGCAAATATTGAGCAAACTTTTGGGTTTTCCTCTTAAAACCTAAGGAATGTTCCTCTTTTTTTTCACTTTTTAAATTATGGTCACACCGGAAATATTAATTTAAATAAATAAATATAAAAATTTCACAAATTCCTTAGTAATTGATGTCAAAATTTAAATTAGTAATATTTGTTTGTACTTACTGACATCACTTAAAGTAATTTTTTCTTCTGCGCGATTACCCCGTGATTTCGGTAGACCTAAACATAAATTTATATTAATACAATATTTTATTTATTATATTTAAATTTAATAAAATTTAGATAAATTCAAATAAAAGTAAAGATTTCATAATTGATTGCACATAAAATGATAAACAGCATGAATTAATGTAAGCGGATCAAGGTCATGTCAAAGTCATTACTCATTACAACCTTTGAAGTGGTGGAAAATTGTTAGAATTTATTGGAAGCCGTTGAAAAACATTGAAAGTCATTGGAAGTTGTTAAAAGTAGTTAGAAATTAAAAATCCTTTGAAGATTATGATCAAAATATCTAAAATCAAATCAACAAGATGGCGCTAGTGTTGTTTTGACAGATTGACAGTTTGACACAAACAAAACATAAAACAGTCAATACTTAAACAAAACAATTGAAGTAAAAGTACAAAAAACAATAAACCATTGACTTGCGTTTATTACCAATTGTTTTATATCCGAAATCCTAACCTTTCTTTTTGTTTCTTTTGTTTTGTTTGTTTTATTTGTCGTTTTGTAAGTTGTATTTGTTTCAACTGAAAATTAGTTATAGTTTGTTAGTTTTGGCTCAGTTGTAAATGTCACCAAAGCATACAAAAACATAAAAAGCAATAAGCAAAAAGGCAAGCATGTTTATGATTCCTTAACATAAACAAACAGAAGCAATGATGGCGCCGGCGCCATTTTTGTTTTTATTATATTGATGCTGCGGGAAAATAAACAAACGTAAATTTCTGGAAATATTTTTATATGTATTTTTATTTATATAAAATGCGATAAGTAAGTAACGTGAGTTCAAGGTTAACAAAGCAACAATTGTAATTTTTATTTAACGCAGTGTATGTTGATAAAATAATTGTTGTTTTGCGGTAGGACGCATGACGCAGTACCAGACAGGCGAACAACGTAATGTTATAATAGATATTTAATTCCTGCTTCTATAGATTTAATTGTTGTAAAACCGCTTTGGTTATCATTATCAACCAAACAAATAATTAAGCTTCTAAACATAATTTACTTTAAAAGTCAATAATTCAATAAGTTGTGCTCCAAATTATGTTAAACTCCGACAGTTTTAGTAGTAATTACTCATAATTGGGTGGAATTTAAACAAAAGACAGTTAATAATCAGTTTAATTGTAGATATTATTTATAATTTTTAAAAAATTGAAAGATTTGTGTGTTAAAATTAATTTTATGCTTTGGGTACACTCGCAATGAGGTTCGCGTTTCGGCAAAACGCTGAAAAAGCGTTGTTGATATTAATAGTGAGCAAAGTGTCATCGGCTATATTTAAATGCGAATGTAAATCCGAAGAACTCTGCAAATGTTTGAGATGAGCAAAACGTAATTGCTCGTACGACCAACCCTACTGTGACGACCACTAGTAAATTAGTGCCACACTGACAAGCACTGACATTAAATTTAAATTCGAAATAACTCACACTTTTTTTAGTTGCATTCGCGTTAAATCCACGAGCAACCCACTAAGCATTAATTGTTTTGTATGACTGGTTGCATATGTTTTCACTATTATTTTATATATATCTAATTTTAATATTTTATAAGTTATATAATTTATATGTTATAAATAATTTATTTAACTTTAGAGATGAATTTTGTGACTTTATTCGCGAATTAAAATAACGTAAAAAGTTCGTAATTCGCGAATTGAATTTAAGTTTGAATTGAGTTGAAGCGAGGTTGGTGCATAACTGAGCGCAAAAAGACGACAACGACTGCAAGTTGTGCCGTTGTTGGCTGCTTGCCAATAAACCGAAAACAATTTTAGAATAAACTATAAAGCTACTAACTAACTCGCGCACGCCCAACTGGCATTACACTGTTTCGACTGTTATGCGATGTGATTTGTTTGGGTTTTCTTCGTTTTGTGTGGTATAGTGGTGGCTTTTATGTGGAACAATTGCGACATACTACAACTAATTAAAATTTCCTTTTTTATTAATTATGGTTAGTATTTAAAACATATAAAAAAATGTTTTGTTTTCACTGAAAATGTTCAGGCAAAAGTTATGACTAAAACTTTATGTGTGCATAGTGTAAGTTTAGTGCTAAATAAATTAGTTATGGAGAATTTACACGAGATTAAGTTATAAATATGCACAATGACTGTAAAGTGAACGCGTTTTCTTCCTGATTGTTTTGTTAGTTTTAATTTGTTATTAAATAATTTGCATATCCGTATGATAAGTGACGAACAATTCATTGTTTATATCATTTTTGTGTAGTCACAAGCAAAGATGCGGAAATGTAAATATTTAAAACTTTTGTGTTCGTTTATCATAAAATTGTTTTAAAAAAGAGAAAATCATTAAATTTGTGTTAGTGTGACGTGATTAATGAGGTATTAAAAATTCTAGAACAAAATGATCAGATTTACGATATATATAATGTAAATATATAACATTTTATTGATTTACTGCCAAAAATGTGAAAAAAATTTACTTAACGCTCGATTACTACGAGTTAGTTTATTGTAGTTTATGCGAAACTGGTGCGTTCAATGAAAAAATGTTACTAAGAGAAAATGTAGATAATTTAATTGTCTATAACTTTTGTTATAAACATTTTTTGATATTTTAATTACAAATATGTGTTTTTCCTGTTTTTAGTGTTTTTAAAAAGAAAATTTAAAGTCTCATCTTTAAAATTTATATTTTTGATAATTATTTTAGTGTGTTTAATGTAAATATTGATATTATTTACTCATTTGTGCTTGGTTAAACCCAATTTAAAGCCGATTATAAATAAATTCTAAGAACTCATTCCGTGCAAAACATAATAAATGAGTTATCACGTTATCTACACATAAAATTACAAAAAAAATCACGAAAAACATGAATGAATTTCAACAAGTGATGTTCCAAGATAAGTGATTATGATGATTCATATTTAATAATATTTGTTTTTGTTTATACGTAATTTCCCAAATAAATATCAAATTTCCTGCACAAAACTCAGTTACAATCAAACTTAAAAATCAACAGATTATTAGTCATTGATTTATTTATGTTTACATCAAACAGGTAGATTTAGACTTAGACTTGAACCTAGACAAATGAAATTCATAAACAATCGATTACCAACCGGCAATCGCGCGCTTACAACTGTCGATCAATGCACTCGACGAAAATTAATGAATATAAATATTATTTATTATTATAAACGACAACGTATTGCAAAACCTTCACATTGTAACTACTTAATGAACGGATATATTAAAACTTGACCCCCATAACAAAAATAAAATAACAAACAAATAAATCCCATGCAAGACTGAAGACAGACTGTAAAAAACATCCCAAAACTAAATACTACGAAACACTACAGACAAAAACAATTTGTGGTTTAACTACAAAGAAAAATGTCAATTAGTCAATAAGTCAAAGTCATGTCAACCCCACATGCATTTTTTTAAACGTTAAAACAACAAAGATTTTATTTTTATTCAATATTTTATTATAAATTTCATTTAATATGAAATAAAATAAAAATATTAATTTTTGATCAATTAAATAAAACAAAATCTTGGTTGTAATAAAATATCCTAATAAAATTCTACAAAAACTAAAAATCCTCAAAAAAGTAGTGCAATCAATCAAATTTTGGTATTTTTTGTATGTTTTGTACAAAATGTTGTACAAGTCGTAAGTACACACCGTTTGCTTCGTCCATGATGATTCTTGGTGCATTAAACGCGGTCGTACTTGAGCGTTAACCTTCAAACACACAAGAGAACAACGACAGGTTGTTGTAGATTAAAAATTAATATAAACAATATCATTAATAAATAACTACCGCTCGATTTTATGCATTAAACCATTATTTAAGTGCATTTTTTTGGAATATTACACATTAAACATTTATTGTTAGCACATAAACAATTAGAATTAGTTATAAAAATAAATTTTAAGTTATTAACATTTATATTTATTAGTTTTATTAAATTTTTAACCAAAAAATTTCAATTCTTTAGTGAAAATCGATACAAATTTGGTTAAAAATGAATAAACACAAAATTAGTAAACAAATGAATGTTGTGTTAATTATTCAAATATGCAGGAATGTAAAGCAATAAATTATAATTACAAAAATACCGTTTTTTGTTAAAAATATTAAAATTTTAGATAAAAAACTTAAATTTTAATATTTTTGACTTAAATTTAAAAAGAAACGTAAAAAATATTATTAATCTTACCTTTCTAATTGATAGATTTGTCTCACAGTGTAATTTCACTAGAACTTTTGAGGTTAAAACTTATTTTGTGTTCAGATCTTCTTCCAATCTTCCCAAATCTTCAAATCTTCTGCCTCTTTCTTGTTTTCTTCTAATTGTGTGTTGCTATGTCGCACACTTTGACTTTAACTTTAATATTCACCTTAGTTATAGTTGCGTTCAGTTGAATTCACTTCAATTAAGTTACGTGTATTCTAATGTTTAGTAAATAATTATAGTAGCAATAGCCAAACAAACAAAACCAACCACGCGATCACTTGATTTCTAAACTGCGCTGCGCGTCTTTGTTTGAAATTCTTAAAACAAAAATCTAGTAGTCCTCGCCAACAAACAAACGGAATTATTTCCACGCGTGTTTTTTGTTTTTTGTTTTATCAACGCAAGCTTTGATTCTACACAAACTTCGCACCATAAACACAGGATGTAGATATTTATTTATTGTCCCGCATTAGAACAGTACCGTATTAGATTTATTTGTGTTTATTTAATTAATTATTTAATTAATAACCACTATATTTTTTTAAATTTAAAGCACTGCTTTAGTAAAAACTAATTTTTATTTGTTTAAATTTAGTTGTAATGTAAAAATTTGATTGTTAACGTTAGTTATTTGAATTAAAGTGATTATTATGAACGAGTTAGTTGTGTGTCGTGTCTCTTTGAGAAGTTTAATCGACAGAATGTTCACCAATGCGTAGCAGGACGAGTTATATCATACGCGTCGCGCCTTCGCGAGTCATACGCGAACTGATCGCGGCGCTGATGGCGGCGGTCGCGGCATGCGCGGTTCCAAACCGCGGCGAACGCGATTACGGAACCGGCCGCGCTGCTTTTGTTATCTCGCTTCAACGCGAACAGTTCTGTCCTTGTTTTACAAACTAACAACTAAACAAACTTTTGTTATTTCTGTGTTTGTGTTTGTTTTGTATATACAGTATAACACTATATATGTTGTTTATTGTATTCGTCATATTTACTGCGTTTATATTGTGAATTTAGTTAATTTGATTTCATTTTTACTAATATTATAATTTATTAATATGTTAGAATTAGTTTGGTTTGGATAGCTAGCTGTTTGGTGTGTAAGAGAGTGTTGGAGTGAGTTGCCATGTTATTTTGAGCGCGATGATGACCACACCGTCGATTCTCGGAAGATCTCGCGGCCTCGCGACGATGCGACGCTGTTTGTGTGATATAGAGATAGATATAGTTGTAACTTATAAGTTATATATGTATTGATATGTATGAACAGTGAGTTGCAATATTAGGGGAATCGCCATTTTTATTTGCTGTTGCCAAATCTGAATAAGTAATTTTGGGTTTAATTTTTTTATTTACATTTTTTTATTAATAATGTGAATGTAATGCGATTAGAGATATGGTTTGTTTGTAATTATTACATAAAGTCAGAAATATTGGTTATCAGTAGCTGACTTTCCTTGAAGTGTTGGTAGTATGTTGATAACGAGTTAAACTTTGTGGTTTTATCAATATGTTACATTTTTGTTTAATTGTTTATCAGTGACATGAAAATGTAAGTCAAATTTTTAACGTTTTTTATGAGAAAAACATCAAAAACTTACATTTCCAATAAGAATATTAAAAAATGTATATAACAAAAGTTGTAGGTAATAAAATTATCTATATTTTATGTTAGTAACATTTTTTGATAGAACGCACCAGTTTTGTAATAATCGCAAAAAACTAAGATGCAATTGTTGCGGATTAAGTAAAATTTTTAAGTTTTTTATGAGAAAATCATCAAAAACTTACATTTATAATAGAAATATCAAGAAATGTTTATAACAAAAGTTATAGGTAATAAAATTAACTATATTTTATGTTAGTAACCTTTTTTGATAGAACGCACCAGTTTTGTTCAAAACGCAAAAAACTAAGATGCAATAATCGCGAATGTGGACTATTGTTCATTTTTTTTAAATGTGAACTACAAAACTAATAGAGAAATACTCACAATTTGTTCCTGGTCAGACACTCCCATCAATTTTATTTATAAACAATACACGTAACTCATGCATATCATGATTAATTTATAAACTTTACCATGCATGTCAACATTTATTATAAATTTTGGGGATCACCAGTTTCCTGTGGAATTTTACAATTCAAGGAAAATTTATTATTAATAACTTTAATCAAGGATTTACCTTTAATTTTATAATTATAATTTTTTTCAAACAACACTTTATTCGGTTGATAAATTCGATTTTCATTTGTAACTTTTGTAAATTTGAATCAAAAGTGCTGTGGAATTACAGAGGCGTGTTTGTTTCGCACCAATCAACGTTAAATTTTGAAGCTGATGTGCTCATGCGCGGTATTAAAGTTTTGAAAAGAAAAGAAAACAAAACAATGAAATAAAAATCAAAGTAGGCCGTGAATAGAAAAACATCCAAAATAGAAACATTAATAAACTGTCACATCACATCTCGCATCACATCCGTTCAGTCCGCGCCACGATTTTCATCCACACATTCATCCATCTTTGAAATAACCTCATTTGCATAACATTGTCAACGTCTTGAAGCTGGAATCTTGAATTAGAACGCGAATTATACAAGTTTATTATTATTATTATAACAAATCTTACACTAAAGAAAGAAAGAAAGAAAATAGACAAGCCTGGTATTGCTCACCAGCAATGAGTCTTACGAAAAACAATCAACTTGGCGCCGGCGATGGTATCCCGCTACCAATCCCGAATAAGAAATCCCGTTTTCCCGTATCGTCTGCGCGTAAATTCGCCACTCGTGGGGTGGTACCGAACGCTGCCATGAAACAAAAGCTGCAGGACGCTATCGACGAATTCCACACGCCGTCCTCATCCCCACTCAAGCGCCGCTCTTTATCGATGGCCGAAATCAATTCCAAGTAATCAACAATTAAGTTAACAATTCACAAAAATTGCAACACTGACAAAAAAATGGCAAAACTGATAAAATTGTATACAAAAAACACTCGAATCATTGTTCAAAATTAATTTATTGTCGTGGTGGTAAATAAACCGGAAAATTGTACAACGTATTTATGTCAATTGTTTATTGCATTAACGAATATTTAAATTAATTGTTTACAGAAGAAAACATAAAACGCCGGTGGTGCTGGTGGCGGAGACGATGGCGATGCACCTGGCGCCGTATGAGGTGCCGGTGGAGAATGGGGAGGAGCGGCGGCGAAGCGACGCCGCGCGTCGCGTGTTTCTGCAACTGTTGTTGAACGCATGGCGCCGGCGGCGATCTGAAGTGGCGTCGGTGGTTGAGTCACGCGATCGACTACAGGAACAGGTTCGTTTTGTTGCCTTTATTTTGACCTAATAATATTTCTTATGTTTAAAAAAAACAAGACTTAACGCCATCTGTACGTCACTAGTTCTTACGATTTTTTACTGTGCGAGTGCGAATATAGTTTTGTTTTATTTTTGAGGTTAAAGATACTTGTCAATGTGTCATAAACTGAAATTTGATACGTTTACATTTTTTTGCGAGTCAAGCTTAACCTAAAATTAAATTAAACAAGTCATGATGTCTTTTGAGGTTAATACCAAGGGTTGAAAATTAAGATTTTAGTTTCAGCGCGTTAGTGTGTTGTTTAACGCAGTAGGACATTGAAACCTTGCGTAGTTTTTGTTCATTTTCTTCATTTTGAGCTTCGACTTCACCTCGCTTCAAGCTAATTTAGTGCGTTTGACTCACCAATTGCTCTTTACAGTCTTTGCACTTACAATTTCCATCTTTACTACGCGTACACTGACACTATGGTTGTAAGTTGAGATCGTATGAAGATTTTTGTTTTGATTTGATGATTTTGTTTTTCCTTTTTGTTGATTTTTGTGTTTCTGTTTGCATGTGTTGAGGTGAGATTGGTTTAGTTTAGGTTTTGTTTTTTTTTGTTTTGGTTTGTAAAGCTCGTAAAGTTAGGTGCTTCTTTTGTTTGAAAACAAAACATTGAGAAGTAATAAATTTCAACGCACACTATGTGTCTTCTTGGTAGTGTTTATTGTGAATATAAATGGCGAATGATGTGTGGAGTGAATTATATTTTAGTGTAGTGTTTGTTGAGTCTGTTGATTGATACATGATTATTTTTTTTTATTAATTAAGTTTTAGTGGTTTGTGTTTTGTTAATTTTTGGGTTATTTTTGGTTACAGATTGATCAGTTGGGACTTCAAGTTGATTGTTTGCAGAAGATGCGCGCGTTTGAGATTGAACGACGCAATCAGACTAATAATGAGAATAAAGAGTTGGTTAAGCAATTAGAAGAAGTGAAACAAACGAATTTGATCTTGGAAAAGGTAAGATTTTGTTTTTGTTTAATTTTCATGAATTTTTACAAAGAATCAGTAAAAGTAGTATTTACAATAAAAATATAAAAAAATGTTTATAACAAAAGTTGTAGGCCATTAAATTACCTACATTTTATCTTAGTAACATTTTTTGATAGAACGCACCAGTTTTAAGAAAATCGCTAAAAACCAAGTCTCAAGTTAATGTTAAACTTTAATGAATAATTAATAAAGTTTCTCTCATTATGTTTTCAGAACGTCAACACTTTGGAGAATAAACTACAATGCAGTAATGACGTCACAACAAAACTAACCAATGAAATGATGAACGAACGTAATTTAAATGTCACTCTGCGTGTCGATGTGCAGCGAGCCAATGAAAGTCTGGAAATCTTGAAGCTAAATCTTGACAGCACCAAGGAAGAAGTTCAACAACATTTACAACAGGTAATAATTGCAATTAATAAAAGATAAACATACAAAAATTTATTGATGTCGGTTTTTCCGGTATTTAATTTCGAAAGAAAAAAACGTGGAGTGAAATAGATTAGTAGTTAAGTTTTTATTCGGTAGGAAAATCCAATTACCCAACAACGATTATTATTAGTGAGAAATTATTACAAACAAACCGGTTTTTGTCATTTAGTATTCAAATCGATTCAATTACTTACAGCTTAGTTAAAGTTTATAATTTATGTAATTATTTATCGCTGGGAATTGCATGAGTAATCAGTTTATTTATTTTTATTTATGGTGGAAATTTTTAAGAATCAAAAAAACTTTTAACCTATAAACTTTAATTTTGTTTAGCAATTTAACAATTAAAAATTACATATTAAGAAATAGTTTATGACGCATTAATACTACAAACTAAACAGAATTTTACACTAAATGACGTCGACTACTACGTTTTAATAGAAATTGTGGCGTTTGTAACATTTTTGACATTTCATGCTTTAAAACACGCAGTCTATTTTTAATTTTATTTATATTATCATTACGTTTTGCGCAAGTTAAAAATATTTTTCATAATTATTGGCTCATTGACGTAATTATTTTTACTATGACGTTAAAAAAACAAAAACGTAATGATAAACTTTGTTGTTTATTTTTATTTTTTGGTTTATGTTGCAAGTTTTCTTTAATATTTAATATGTTACATTGTTTGTTTTACAACTAATTATGTAAATTTAACAGTTGTGACGTTTACTTACCTCACACAAGGTTTGAGATTTGTTGATTGCGTGCAAAATTCGTAGTAATAGTTGGGGAATCCCCAACGATTCGAGACCTGTTCGCGCGGTTTACTTTTATGAATGAATGAATGAAAGAAAAAGAGTCAGAAACACACGAACACGTTTATGCTTTTGAACGTAACAACTGGTAACAACAATTACGATTCGAAGTTTTTACGTTTTTGGGCAATCCCCAATTTATACGCTTTATATCACTTTAGATATTAATATCAAGGTTAGGTTATAACAACGATTTAATACAAAAACGCAAAAGACAAATTACAAAACGATGATAAATGTTTTGTTTGTTTTTTGTTTTTTTTGTTTATATTTCACAGCCTACTTGGAATATTCTGTGAAACAAATGACAAACGCCGTAAACTAAAAATTTCGTATTGAAATGTTAAAAATTGAAAGCGATCGAGTAGTCTGGTGTTGTCCGTTTCTTCACTTACTTCTTTTTTGGTGAGTCATCATCAACCACTTTCATTTACATTTGTGGCACACGAGTTGCGTACGAAATTTTTTATTTAACATCCGTATGTAAGCAACTTGTTGGAACTGCTGTTGTTACTTAGTGAAACAATCATAAAAAGTTACGAGTGTAGGTTATTTATAGTTTGTACTTTACATACAATATTTTTATTATTTATTATTGTTAACGACAATAATAAGTAAATAACGTAATGTAAATAACCTGTCCGAGTACGTGCTAACTAGGAATGTCTCAAATTTACTTTAAATTTTATTTTGTCTAGCTAGCAATGAAGAATGACTAATCTAGTTTTATTACTTGCAAACATAACCTATTTTTATTTTTTTAAAGCCCAAAAAATTGGGTTATAAATTGTAGAAGTTGTTTCATCGTCTGTAACTTTGCTACTTGCTTGGTAACTCAATAACAAAATGATTCATCTGAACATAATCTGTATGAATGAAAATCCGTATTCGAGGGAAAATCATCTCGATTCGTGGAAAACTGAAGCGCGTCTATTTGAAGCGCGATGATTCGTTCGTGGTTTTTCTTTACTTTGACATTCTGGGGTTGGTGTTGGGTTTGGTTATTTGTAGTAGGAAAGAAAATGTATGATAGTATATGAGTCATAGTCCCGTTACGCTTTGGAGGGTTGTTTGGCGTACAGCGTGGGCCCGAAAATGAGCGTCGCGACGCCGACGCTGAGTCACGCTCTGGCGTCGCATGCGAAAGACTGGCCAGCGTCGGCTGGACTGGATGAAAACACGGAAAATATTTAATTTGTTTGCTTCAATTGTTGAGGTTAGGTTTTAAATTATAGCGTGTTCTATATTTAACTTATTACACATTATCACACATTATACACATTTTCTTTGAGGTTATGTGCTAGTGGAGTAGTGGAGTAAATCGATTGGGGAAAGTTTTCACTTCCTGAACTTGTCGTAGTAAAATTAACTAGTAAATTAATCTTTTAATAACTTTATTAAACGTTTAACGTTAATTTTATTGCCATAGATTACGAATTATGAAGCTCTTCAACTAAAAAATGAAGTAACTTGCCAAGAATATGAAGAATCGTTAAGAATTTCGCATGAAAAATACAATAAATCATTAAAAGCTTACAAAAGCTTAAAGAGTGACTTTATGGATCTGCATTTGTAATTATTTTATTATTATTTTTTAATTTACGAAATATAGAAGACAAAGTTCTTCATTATTAATTTTTTTGTTAAAGCAAAAACGAAGAATTGTCAACTGAACAATATGATCTCAATGAACGTTTGGTATCTGCTCGAACAAAAAATGAAAAACTAGAACTTAAAATTTGTGAATTAAAAAAACAATTGTGCGCACAAAGGCAACAAAAGAAACACACTCAAGACGAGAATGACAGTTTGCGTTTGGAGATTCAGCGCGTTTCCGATGAGTTTCAAGCGCAAAATGATCGCCAATGGTGGTTGAAAACCGGCGAGTTTTTGTTTGAAAAGTTTACGTTTTGCGCGTACATTTTGTTTCCTGCAATGCCGCGCAAACCATCACCAGATGTTTACGATAATCTGATTGTTTTAGACAATTCAATCGCGCTTGGGGGGTTGTAACCAGTTGTAACAATGCAAACACAAAATGGAGGTAAGTTTCAAGAGGCATACAGTCCAATATTTGAATTTTTTTGAAGTTCGATAAACGTAAATGTTTGATTTAAAATATTTACGGACTGAAATAATAATGGATAAAGACCTGAATGGATAAATATTGATTAATTTTACATTAATATTCATATACTCGTAATTTATTTGCTTTTTCTATTGTATAATATTATATATAACAAATAAATGCTGCGACAAGTAACAATTTAGCTTCGAATTGTGGTGGTCTTGTATGAAAAATAGCGAAAATGTGTGTGATGTTTGAATTAATAACTTAAACTAGAAATATCACATGGAATAGCATACAAAGTGTGGAGAAATATTAATAAATTAACAATATGAACAATATTTAACAATATTAAGGTTTTTAAGGTTAAGTTTAAATTCTGACAGACATGAATAACGAATGACCGAACTGTGCCGAATTCAGCCGAATTGTAACTAACAAAGCAGTCAAACTTAAATTAAATATTTCTCCACAATTATCACAATGAACAGTTATGCACAGTAATGTAATACAACTTATTGTATTATTAAGTTTCAATACAATTGATCGTAAATTAGGCTTTTGGGTGCTTTGGCGCTAACGAAAATTTTTCTTCGGGCCTACTCGGGTTCATTCGAGCCGATACGGTTACTTCGTTTAGCTTCGGGTTTACTCGGTTGACAAGTTGGTGTTTTGTTTCTGTTTGTTTCATTTCGTTTTCCACCAACACTGTAGAAACTTTAAACAAATTGTTGCTAAAGTATCCGTTAACCGTGTTTTAATAATAATTATTGTGTTGTGTTCTAGTTGTGAGATGTAACAACGCGACCTAGAAAGTATAATCTACAAACTGTAAGTATTTTTTTACGAATTTTCATAAACTAATTTAAAGTTAAAGAAAACGATGCAACGGTAATGCAACTTTTAACATATTTACATGATGTATTTGTTATTATGATTGATTTACGTTAATTAAGCAGCGCCTAATTTGTTTCTGGTGGGTTAGCAAATGCAAGTTTTAGCAAATCTTAAACGTATCAACGACGTGAATCACGTTATTAGTAATAATTTGTAGTAATTGTAATAGTTCAGTAAATTTGATTATCTAAAAAATCTAATAGGTAATAATTACAAAGGCTCTCTCTCAATAATCTCAATATTTTTTTTGTATAATCGTATTGTCGTAGTGTTTAATGTCGTTCTACCGGAAAGCAACGCTTAGTTTTACGTTAAAAATACGATGCGTAAAATGCGTTCTTTTGTTAATAATTATTATTATTAATTAGCGTCTCAATTTAATCGTTATGCGTTATTCGTACGTATGTTATTTAGCAAAGAAGTAAGAATTTCGATACACCTCATTACCTCTAAACCTGTGTGTCTTTTTTTATCTTTTCTCGACATTTTACACGTCGTAATTCATCGTACGTTAATGGTCCCTAGAGAAAACTACGTAAATTGTTCGATATGTTGAACAAAACCTAAAGAAAACGTTAAATTAACGCACCAATTAATTGCGTTTCAGTTCTGTCTTTCTATGACTAAAATTTTCACCCGACTAGTACGAGCACAAACTGATTTTTGTGCTTTTTTGGGATAATGTGGTTTTTATTTAATTTAAAACCATTAAACCATTCCGAATCCTTCAGTTCCCTCACTGATTGCCAACAGAAGAGATTTCTCAAAGTGTTCGTAGGAATCGTAGTCTGGCAAACACAACTGATTAAAACTGAAACAAAAAATATTAAGGTTAAAATGAAAAATTTAACCATAAAATTCAAGATTAATTTAAGGTTAAACTTACCAAGTATGTGCAGTTGGTAAATTCCCAAAAGTAGGCGCAGCTGTAATCTGAAAGCGTGGATTTAACTCTTTAAACCCACTCGGTGGTAGTTGGGAACAACCAGTTGTAAATTGTAACAATCGCGCCATTTCTTCTTGCGTAAAATTCGACACTGCAGCCCAAAACCAACCAATAATTCGTCGAAATTCCACCGAATTACCATTAATAACATGATGCGCTTTAAAATCTGCGATTGAGTACTGCCCGGTACCGCAGAGTAACAACTGAAACGCCCATTAAAACAAATATTATTAATTATCACAAATTCTACGGCTGCACTACTTAAGGATCGTTAAATGTTCACTTACTTCCAGCTCGTTCTCATCGAAAATACTCAACAAATTATCGGGTATCAACTCATTCAAACCCTTCAGGAAAGCTTCCAATTCGTCCTTTATACTCGTCGCCAGTCTATATTGTGCCAGTGCATCCAAATATTGATGTTTCGATGAGTTACGCACACGAATTTTCGCACCGTTCGGTATCAATTCGATCGTTTTACTCAACTGACCACTCGAATCGTATTGTTCTTCAGTAAAAAACAATTCCGTATCAATCAAATCAATGTCATTGTCAAGAATGTATTTGACTTTCGTTAAATACAGATCTGGATCATCTTGTTCAAAATACTAAAAATTTCATTATTTTTTTATTTGGTAATTAAAATAATAAATAAATAAAATTACCTTGTAATGAACTCTTAAACCAATAACTTGTGCTAAAAACGATCTTGTAAACCTCGCCCGGACCAATTGGCGATAAGACCCACCCAACGCGCTTTCGTACAAACATTTGCCGACAACTTTACCCGCAAATTCAAAATGGCGCAACTTCAAATGCGACGGTCGCGTTGGATTTGGATGCACCAAACTTTGCTGTCCTTCGTGAAAACTCCTAAACAACCCGTGCTTGGGATCAAATAATTGTACGCAAATCAATTCAAACCATTCGCGTCGCAATCCGCCCCAATCGATACCCTCTTCGCCTTGGAATGATATTTCAAAGTTTCGACACCAATCCGACACGGAGAAATTCTTCGTAGCCTTGATACTACTTTCTAATAACTTTTCCCGGTTCACTTTCATGCTGATCTTTTCATGGTAGTGCTTTTGATGGAACTTGCGCACTTCGTGATAGAAAAAGTCTTGTTTGTCTTTGAACGTTTCGGATCCGCCCATGTTTTTGAGAAGAAACTGTGCGAATGTTGCAGCGATAACGTTGCGTTCTTTTGAGACCAATTCCAATTTGGGTTGGCAGCCATCTTCTATGGAGAAGATATTCTCGCATTTAATGTCACCGCTCACGTGGAAGTTGAATTTTGTTGATGGACATAACCGAAATGTGTAGAGTCGTTTGGGGATAAATTTCAAAAGTAATTCTTTGATGATTAGTTGTTTGGGGGAAACGTAACACAACACACGTTTGGGTTTTGTGAGTTTATCTTCATTCATTCCGATGAGTTTTGCTTCATAACACACGTTATGGTTTTTGGAGGCAACGTTTTTATGGACTAAAGTTGCATCAATACCTTGGTGGTAAATAAAAAATTACAAAATTACAAATTGGTGAGGAGAGTTACAAGTTGTAGTACTCACTGTTTAATACTATGATGTCAAAATCACCATTATGTAACTCCGTGCCTTTGTATTTAATCGTCGCATGAAAACACCCCTCGTAAATAAACTTTAGCTGCACCGTGATTCGATGATTCTGCCAGTCGTAATCTAACGTGATTGAATAATTCTCTTCCACTATACTATCTACATCGCAGTCTTGGGATTTATTATTGCCTATTTGTGTTAATGTCACTGCATAACCCTAAAATTGATGTATGTCAAAACTTAGGTTATGTTAATGTAAGGTTAGGTTATTACCTCAGTTGGATCATCCGAAGGGCTATAACTGCATACATTATTATACTCATCCCTGGGTTCAATAAATAACAAATGTGCAATGTTAGCCGTGCACACAACGGTACTACAATGCCGTAACACAATCGTCCTTTGCGCATCGGCGGGTCCTGCCGTAAATCCTCTCGTAAACGGCGATCCGGCCACATGCTGATTACCAATCATCACCGTGATGCGATAATGGCCCGCATGTCGTACAGTAAATTTCACACGTGCTTCATTGGCATTATTTGGATCTGTAGGCGAGCCAAGCTCAGTAATAATCGCCATCTTACGATTGCCTTCGGATACGTCCACTACCAATTGATCGGTATCGCAAATTGGATAGGGTTGGCCATTACGTTGATAGAAATGCACAGTGAAGCATACGGTATGGCCTACTGGATGTGGGTCCGACCAATTGAATTCCACCTTACAATTTGATGGCAATAAATATTTTCCAGTAACGTATTGGAGTAGGGAATGTTTGGCTTCGGGAGCTAGGGATGGTTGGGTGATAGCGGCTAAGGTGACTAGACCAGCCATTGAGACTGACACGACCAGCATGCCGCCCCATGTCCATGCGTCTTGATGGTTGCTTGATTTTACTACCTCGGACCATAAATCGGCTTTTAAAGATTCGAGACGTTGTTTTGAGGTCGGTAATGCTTGTTGGGCTGCTGACCAAGCGGAGAAATCTTTTTGGAATATTTGTCGAGCTTTAGATTCTTCAAACCAATAGACATCTTCGAGAGATGCTACTTCCATACTTAATAATCTAAAAAAATTGTTTTAATTGCGAAATTAGTTTGTTTGAAAGTTTTTATTGTTTAACAAATTAATTACTTGGGATAATGGTGATGAAGATTGTGTTTTGTGAGCCATTGGCGTAGGACGAGGCGTTGTTGGAGTAACGCGGCGGCTCTCTGGAGGCGCTCTTCGTCTGGCGCTGGCAGTTCTGGTAATTCTCCCAGTTGGCCACATTGTGTCAATTGGGATATACCTGAAATAGTAAATAATTCGCTTGAAATTTCATTCATTTCATAATAAAATTCAGTACAATTCAATTCAAATTTGGCGCCTACAAATAATCAAAATTGCACAGCAACTACAATTCGGACGCGCTACGACTGGCTATGACCGCCGTAAGTGCGAGAAGTACCGAAGCGCCTGCCAGCGCAGCGCACTCGATCGCGCACTTGCTTCGGCAGTCTTCGCACTTACTTCGGTCACGTTCGCGCGTATAACTCCTCCCTTGCGCCTACTCCACGCGCCTATAAAAGCTCCCACCGCTAAGTCCTGAACTCATTTGATTTGTGGCCTTCGTGGGGGAAGGATCACTTCACTCTACGTTTACTCTTCTAAATTTAATTCGAGGTGAAATATATTTCACAGCCATGCTTTTGTTACTATATAACAAACAATGTTAATCCAGCTTTTATTAACTTAAATAGTTAATTGAATTTTTAAAACTTAAAACAGAAAAACTTTTGTTTTATCCTTTCACAACTTTTATCTATAATCCAACTAATTGTTCTTCGTTTCTATCAAAACCTTGCTTCTATTGTAAAGTTCGCTCAAACTTTTTTTGTCTTTTTTGGCCAGAAAACTTTTGTATTGTAAAATTTCAAACTCCAAAACATCCATCCCCCAAATTTCACTCACAGTACTCAACTGTTTTAATCTAAAGTATTCCGCTGCTCCTTTCGGTTCGTATTTCATTTAGTTTGGTGTTTGGTGACACTTTGCGTTGCTTTGCGCCGTTGCCAGTTGGACGCACGACAAAACAACGCATGATTTATAATCTATGCCACACCAAAACTATAATTCCGCCATAATATTATGAATTACAAGCGAGTGCACTGCATGCGTGCTCGACCATATTGTTATGGTAAAATTATTTCAATTGTTGTTGAAAACTTTACACACAATCCACGTATTGTGCATCCTCGGAATCAGGCTAAGGACTTTAAGTATAGCAATTAAATCGTTTACTTATTACAATGTTTGTCGTCAAGCCCAACCCATGCAAGTCAAGTAAAATAATAAAAAACAGATTTTCCATGACCTCTACACGTCCTTTGCCAAGTTTGCTTTGGAAACTTTACCCTGATTACTAGATTACGAATGTAATTAAGTAAATTGCAATTCTTTACTTTTTGCAATATTTCCTTCGTTTTACATTAAGGGTGCGCGTGTTGTTTATCTGATTGCATAATTCGTACATTTAACATTTAAAGATTTTCATAATTTTCACAATAAATTAAAATCCTTATTGTTTTTTTTTTGTTTGCGAAGAGAATGATTATTTGTTTATTTAACAACATGGTTCATTCCCACACGCAACAATAAATAATTCACGTGAATAATTTTCCAGTCACTCACACCACTCCTGTGGTCGCAAATCGATGCGTCTTGCGATATTTTCAGTGACGAGTGTGAGCACAAACGTCGGAATTACGTCAGCGTCACCCTTTCGTTTTGTTGGGTGTTGGGGATGAGAACGTGTAATCCGCCGCCGGGTTACGGCCATTAACTCTAATCGATCAAGCCTCAAACCTCAAGCGAGGTTAAGCTTATCGTGCTTACCGTGCTTATCATCAAGTGCTGAAAATGACGACACAAAAAAATCAGTTAAAATTAAACGTAGTCAGCGCCATCTATATTCGATTAAATATGCATATTCAATTTATGAAAGCACGCGAGGCGAAAAAACATCCAAGGTGGTTCATGGTTTGTTCCTCGTCGTCATGTCAGCAGTCAGTTGTTATCGATTGCTTGATTTGATGTCCGACAAGCGAATCGAAATCGAAACAAAATGCGTCAGACTTATTTTTGACCTACAACGTGCATTTAATTAATGATTTAAGTGTTTAACTAACTAAAAGGATTTTAATCAAATAAAGATTTGAGTTTTGTGCATTTGAATTTTTTGTGAATTGCAAATCAAATTTTAAAGTATGAGTGAATGCGTTCGAGCGTAAAAAGGTGCTTGCTCTACCACTAGGCCACTAGGGTGTACAACCCTTAACTGCCGAAGAAGATATATGGCCCGGATGAAGAGATAGAAGTGGCAGCGTGCAGAAAATCGTTTTCTTTGTTGCGCGCATCGCTTCGCGCCAGTTGGAATTGATTCAAGCGCACAACTCATCCGAAAACACCCACAATCCTTGTGATCCGGCACACACACCTGCCGTTTGCACCACACCGGCCCATCGGCTTGATCCTAACGACATGAAATACGAGAAAAACCACACGGCGAACACTCAAGCGCCCAAACTTTTG
>JARJDS010029773.1:0-21905 GCA_030264155.1 Atheta pasadenae | reverse complement strand
CGCTTATTTGTTTCAAGGCGCGTTTGTCTTTTTTCCTTCATCCGGTGGGTGGGTAGTGGGTTATTCTTCTAGCATGCTACCTACGCGTTTTCAAGCAAGTCCAATAAAACAGTGTTCAAGCGCAAAAAAGAACACATCGTTTTAAACGCAAAGGCGTATTACCCCTTTACGCCCTAGCTCCCTCTCAGAGTTTTTTACTCATCAAGACTTATCACTTGTAGATCTGCTCCAACGGTGAGTCTTAGAATCGCAATTTAAGGCAAAAAAAAAACATTGAGGTCTGCTTGGGTTAACTTGATGCCTACTTTGTGTCCTTGGACATCAATATCCGGACTAATAGAAACGTTTATGCAATCGAGCGATGCAAATTCGTCTTTCATTGCTTTTCCAGGCAGCCACGCGTAATGGGGATGGCAAATAGAGATGTTTCACAAAGTGTAATTATCCGCGCCAACTTATTGCACTAATATTACTTTAATAGTGCTTGGAACCTGCTTGGTATTCATCAGGAATGGTGTTAATAATTCGACCGGATGTCCATAATTACTGATTATAGTTTAATTACGACCTAACTGCGTTTACTTTAAGATGATTAATAGTTTAATGGGGTCGTTACCCTGTGTTTCCGTTTATTATCCGCTCGAGTCCTTATTTCGTTAATTCATTAATTATACGACGAGCGCACCGCTTATGAAGTCGATAAATTTATGCAGTGATTAATTAAATTATTATTTTGTTTAAACGGCCATTTGTCCTTGGTATCTTGAACTGGATTCGTCGAGGGGGTAATATTTTGTGATCGGATCTTCCGAGGTCATTCTGAAGTCAAAATTCTATTAGCCAATAACGCAGAGCTTTCCGAGAATAATATTTTATCGCTATTTTCTGCATCATGCCTTCTTTTACTCGCATTTATTTTCCATTGCCGGAGGCGGCATTCAAGCAATCCTCGTTTCCTTATCGTACGCTCGGGCCACAAATGCGCCGACCCGTCCGTCCGTTTTGCCATTCCGCGCTTCATTCGTTTCTGAAAATGTCTTCGACCTAAACTAACCACTTAAATGAAAATGAAAAAGAAGCACCGTGTAATAATGCCTTTGCGCACATATGAGGGCGCACATAAATGCAGCGATGAAGCTCTAGTTAGAAGTAATAGAAGGTACTAGAAAGCGAGTGGAAAAAAAGGATCGACGAGTGTGGATGGAAAGAAAACTCACTCCTTGCTAGTTTTGCCTAGTTTTAGCTGGAGCCATCCCTTCTAATCGAGAGCGACGCGTTCGGAACGCGCTAGCAATTGTAGTGATTTATATCAATTTCGTTC
This sequence comes from Atheta pasadenae, assembly GCA_030264155.1. Classification (NCBI taxonomy): domain Eukaryota; kingdom Metazoa; phylum Arthropoda; class Insecta; order Coleoptera; family Staphylinidae; genus Atheta; species Atheta pasadenae. The sequence continues at coordinate 20,584 of JARJDS010029773.1, read as the reverse complement.
GTTAATTGAGAGTAATTACTGATGGGAACCGCGCCGAATGTGCTACGTTTATTACCCATCCTTTTGCGCTGGCCCGCTTGCCCAAATAATAGCGCTTCGAACGAGCGGGCGGATGGACGGATGAATGAATGAATGAATGAACGAGCGGTGAGATGGTGAAGGCGCCGGGCAAAGCGCATTGTGGGAATGCTTGAAATGTTTGGCACCTACGGAGTTTGGCGCAGACGTTACTTGCTGCTTCTTTCTTCAAACAGCTTCCATTATAGTTGTAGTTTTCGCCGGCGGGCGTGTGAGTGCCGCATCAGGAGTGAAGCGAATGGACAAACAAACGACGCCAAGAATAACAACGAACGGTAATAAATGGTAACGCGCGTCGGCGGCAACGGCTGCAATGGCAGCAGTAGCTGCGCAACGACGGCGGACTAACCGACCTGCGAGCGGCTACGAAATGGGCCATTTTTTACGCCCTGAATTTATTATGATAACGAATAACACTATATCGCCTCGAGAGCACACGTTCATGTTTCTTTTGCTAACATTTTTAGGAGAGCGAAGTACCTGCTCGAAAAAGAACAGCGCACAATACACTCTTGTGAGTAGAACAAAGGCACTTTTTGACAAAACGTGTTTTATTTTCATCTAACGCAAACTGGATTTATTTTTTATCGCTTTGTATAATCGGATAAAACTTTTCGCGACACTAAAACAAGTTTTCTCAGCAAAAAACATTAAACATTGATTTTTCAGGCGTTAGTCCTTTTGATAAAAAAGAGATTGCAACGTTATTAAATTTTTCTTAGTTAACAAGAGACACAGATCAAACGTCTTTTCTTCAAGCCGGTTGTCTCCTGCCGCGTTAAATTTTTGCAGTCGTTGCTGAAGATTTTGCGCCTGGATAGAAGAAGGGCATTATTATTACGGATAATAAGGCGGTGGTGAGAGTTGATCCCCCGTCTCAACTCTCGATGCTTGATGACGATTATTACACGCGGCGAAGAATGAGAAAATAGATGCTGCGCTCAAAAAATCCTGGATGAATGTAGCGGCAACGGGCAGTTTTAAGACGCTCGTGCCCAGGTCGTGCCCGCCCGCTAAGCGCCCCAGCAACGTTTATTAAATCTGATGATGACAGAAAGCCGGCAGGTCGTCTTAATTAAATCTTGGCGGCGTGTTTTCGATGCTTTAGCTTCGTCTGTTTTATTTTCAACATAGCGTGAAGGCGCCAGACGTTCATATTTTTATTAGAACTAGTATTTCGAGCTGTTGTATTGTATAAGTGAGCTGTATCATAATACCTTCCCGGAGCGAGTGTAATAAGGGTTTAGTCAAACGCGGTTGCAATTGATGTTGACGCCATGAAAAATGTTCACTTATGAAAAGTTATTAAATTCGGTGGCATTGTCTTAACGTTGCACTCCAGCTTTAATTAAGCAAGGGGAACGCATTGGTAAGCGTTATTTACGTGTGCGGCAAAAGACTAATTAGACAATCAGTCTGTGTCTTCAAGGTGGAAGTTTGCTGAGTCAATTCTTGTTCGTTTTCGCGTGCGCTTGCAATCGTAATCGTACGCGCGTTTGGCAAATATATGCGGCACATAATTGTGTGCAAAACACCAACAATGTGCGCTCTCAAAGTGCTTGGGAAGCACCCAAGCGTTTTGCCCGCGCGCGCGTGAATATGCTCGCGATCTGTGAGCATCACATCGCATCTCAGTTGCGCATCGCTTTCGGTAGGTGCGAGCAAATGTGTGTCGGTAAGAACAACGCCATTGTCTCGTCGACTCATCATTAGTTTGATGGTGGCGCGTCGCCGCCTGTCGCCCAAGTAGTTCACGCGCTTTGTTCTAATTGATGACTATCTTGGTGGATGCTGATTAAGGCGGTTAGAAACGGAACTGTCTGGAGCGGCATTGTGCCGGAGGGCAGGCGCCAACCGACGCTTTTCCGTCTTTCCGCTTTCCCGCCTTCACGTCGGAGTTACGTACGGATACATATTTACGATAATTCGCAACAAATTGTCTAACTTGTGCGCTGCACTATCGCGGCCAGCGACGTGATGTTTGCGTCGGGCTTTCGCAATTTGCGTTTGTTTATAATTCCAGTTAAAGTTTTGGCACGTAGCAGAAAACTAAATGACAACCACTAAAACAACGCCGCAACTTTTGCGGAAAACTGCGCGTGCATCACATCACGCGCCAGTAACACGATATCAGGCCAACAACTAACTAAATATACACATCCGCTCTCAGAATGCAACGTCATATTGTTGTCTATTAACTAATTAACTTTATTCCCTCTTAGCTAACGCAAACATTCAATGTGGTTCGAGTAACCTCAACGCAAATTTTTCGGTTTACACCAAAATTCAAAATATTTCACACCAACAACTGCAATCAACTATTTCGCAATCTTTGAATAAACAGTTTATCTCTTTGATGTTATTTATGAAACCACAAATTAAAACAAGTACATTCTAGTAACATGTCCAGTAGCTGTGTAGTCTTTGTGTCCTTGTGTCCGCAGTTATTAGTTTTGTTGAACACTGCGGCTACACGGCACATTATAACTTGAAATTAGTTACGTGATATTGTTTCGCGTCACGTCGTGGCTGTTGCAAGTTGCGCACACCGGCATGGCAAGAGTTGCGAACACGTTTTCTATTTGTTTACCGCACCCGCACATCCTGCGGCATGCGGCGTGTCGCGTAGAACGACAACTGTTGCTTGCATAAATTATTAATTTGATTGAGAAGTGCAGCCAACTTCGCAACAAAACCAAACTGAACAAGAAGTCGTCACTCACCTGCATGTAACCACCATCGCAATGACTGGCGTTCACCAGCGTGCCCACTTTGAACTTGTTGAACTTGATGCGTAGAATCCAATCCTTCGGCGTGCCGCGAAACGACCGAAAGCGGTACGAGCATGTCATCGGTTTGCCAACATTGTCGGTGGTCACCTCGGGGCTGGACACGTCGTCGTAGATGTCCACAGTCTTGTTACAATGATCCTTCTTGGTAGCTTCAGCTGAAACAACAACCAATCGATTAATTTGGCTGTATGACTTGCACGCGCATGCACAACACACACCGAATGCGCGGTAATTCGACTAATTAGTTTTTATTCGCTCGTAATTTGGGATCATCGTAAACGCAAACACAGGCGCGTGTGTGCCGCACTTGGAGTGGATTATGTTAAACGGACTTATTCATGAAGTCGATACGCCGATATGGCAAAGCGTCCTCGGCCCAGCTGTCAATGGGGTATTAACAAGGAATTAACAGGTGAGCGTTAATATAAATTAAATGCTTTCAATGCCGCTGCGCACGGCCTTTGCGACACGTATCAGTTATTAGTATTTGTAATACCACTAGGCGCGCATGAATGCACTAGTGGATTTATTAATAATTCACAGCGCAATTTGAAGTTATAATTACAGCAGATATGTATGTGCGAAATACTATAGTGCTTGATCCAGCTCTTGCCTATTCATATACCCATAAGTAATTACAGCACTGTTTAGTTTAAAAATCACTAAATAAGTTAATAAAATTAACGCACCTATGTGCGTGAATTGATACAAACAAAGCTATTCGGCTGGTTTACTAGGTGTTGCAGATTGCGGACCTACACAAACGACATTTGATCATTCCGACTTGAAGGGAAAGTCTCTGCTATGCTATTGCCAAGTTGGGCGTGTGTGCATAATAAATTTTATAAATGTTGGCATAACTCAAGCGTAAGCATGATGGATTGCTTGCATATACAAAAGCGTCTGCTCGGGCCGCCGTCGCACGCCGCCTTAGTAAAGAATGACTAGGTAAAGAGTAAATGAGGTTACGGCGTGAAGGTATGGTGGAGGCGCGGGGTATTTGCTCAAACGTAAGACACCGGCACGCTCGCATTGCGCTAACATCTCGAGCAACGCCAACGACGTGCACGTATGGTGCACAATGTACGCGTCATGCACATTCCTCTTCTGCCAGAAGCTGACGCCGAAATGAGAGCGACTGGCGCTAAATACTGAATTAACTGCGCCATTATTAATCTTTGATGGCACGAACGAATGAACCAACGACGGCAGTGAATAAATACTCCTACAATGAAGTCACATACATGCTCTAATAATTTTACGTATGAAAAACACTTCAATTCGAGAATAAGTACAAATAGAAACATTTTAAGCGATACATTAGATAAATAGTTGCAATATATGCAAGGTGGGGTGCGCTTGGAGCAGACTTAACCACTTAATATGAACTTGTTCACTCGCTCGTAAATTCTGACTTGAAGTAGCAACTTACACTTTATAAGCTCCAATAACTAGTCGCATACAAGCAGCACTTGTGTGCGAGCGCGGATAGCAATATAGAAGTTCGCAACTCCTTGTCGCGGCAGAGAATGCGCACGGGATAGGAAACGCTCGGCGGCGGCAGAGGCAGAGTCAGGCGGTAAGCGGTAAGCGGCGCAAGGGGTGCTTGGGCCCTATTGTGCAGGCGAGCGGGCAGGCAAGGAGCGCGCTCGAAAAAGGGAAAGAGCCTTTAGTTATGGAGTTATAAATCGGCCGCAGCGAAAAGTAACCGAAGCGGCGGTAACAATAGTATACTCGAAGGTATGCCGCGGAAACACACTGAATGTTATCAGAAATCAGTCATTGTTAACAGAAGCATGTGTATTCAAACCCGGCGAAGGAGAAATATTGGCTTAAATTAAGCTTGTATACCACGGGAAATTTCATAATTTTATTTGTTCTTTAAAGTATTTCTACAAATTTCCTGCTGTTTGAAAAGACGGAAAAATGCGCAATATATTTTGAATAAATTCTATGACATCTAACATGTGAAACGTTTTGATTCTTGTGTCACCAGTGTCACAATCGCACGTGCTGGTGTATGACATGAGTGGGCTTACAGTGTCGTCCTTCTCAAGCTAGTAATTCCGTTCGAGGCCCCATGCTCGTTGCTGTCGGCTTTGTTTCGACCCCATCCGTATCATTCGCGAGAAACACCTAGTTGAGACAGGCTTCGGCATGAATATGCCATATGCGGCCATGAGGCGCGAGACTGGCTCTTAATAATGCAAGAGCTACGTAAGTGTGTCATTCGCGAAGGTGCTACAACGCGCGAGATTGTTCCCATATCGCACAAGATGTCATCCACCCGGCTACTTTTCTTCCAGAATTCTGTATTGTTGTATTTGGGTCAGAGGTTAATTTATTTGGCATGACTGTATGTCAATTTATATATAGATTACATCGTAATTTTTGTAAAATTTGTCGGTTTAAAAATTATCATTTTAAAAAATATATCAAAGAAATTTATTTAAGTTTAGTTTTAGTTTGGTTTAGCATGCTGTCCTAAGTATAGTTGGCAGTTGGTGCTTTCCTATCCAAAAGCAACCACCAGCTTAGAGCAGTACCAGACAAGGAATTATGTTACATTCGCGGGGGTGTGTTTTGGATATCACGTGTGCTGCGTCGGCGAGCGGCCAGCCGACTCAGAGCTGAAATACGCACGCAATTAAATTCAGGACACGCAACGCGGTTTCGGTTGCAGCCGCAATGGCAAACGGCACAAACGGCAGCGACGTGATCTGGCCGTCCGGTGCCGCCGCCCGGCCCGGATGATATACTACTTGCGAGTCACGAATGGCGGCATTCGGTCACCGCGGCCGTTACTTCCACTCGGCGCGCCGGCGAAGGTCCTGCGCTGAACAAGCGTATTTCATGCTTGTATTCCGGCCTATTTGGCGCGCGCGCGAGCACATTAGGCTTTCGTTTTAATTCCACAAAAGCAGTATTTGCCTGGCGCACAACAACATTCCGGCGATTCCAGCCTACAACCTTGTACCTGTCAAGCATCCTCTGGAATAAATGTTCAAGTATTATGTCACACAGCGCCGGAGCAATTTACATAGGCGGAATAAGCGAAATCATCAGAACAGTTTTGTTTATGTTTTTTAGTGCTAAGAAAATATTTACGAATGGATGAAAGATGCAAATCCAAAAGCGAAATTAATTTTATTTAACATTTTGGCGAAGGATTAAAGTTTGAACAAGCGAGAAGTTCCGGGTTCGTGCGGGGGCGCGAGACAGGCCGCTCGCAAGCGGCTTAAACGTCGCGTCGTGAATACTTGAATAGTAAATGAACGCGCCTCCACCGCGCTGCGTTGTCCTGGTGTTAATTAAAAATGCAATAAATTAGTAATAAATTTTGGCGTAACTGTTCATTAATTAAGTGCTCCGTATGTATGCACCGCAGTTTAAATGGAATGCTGTTTTTTTAAAGTCGCAAAAAATTATTAATGTCTTCTCTTATTAAGTGCGCATTTTTCATCGTGAAGCAGCTTTTAATAGTTCTTCCTGTAAAGCCATAAAAGTTGTTATTTTCGGTCGAGACACTTGTTTTCTTTGAGATTTACGGCGAACTCCAGAAAGATATGATCACGACAATTGCAAATCGTATTGAGTATATTTTATGCACGTGAAGTACATACGAGTATATTTCAAGCATTGTCAACATCTCCATGATTCTTGCATTTTCACTATTTACGACATTCGAACGTTCAGGTATCTGCACTGGGATTGTGTGTGTTTGTGCGAGCGTGTGATTCGTCTGAGGTCGGAGGTGGCGCAGAAAAAGGCTCCTCGGATCGATGTACTGAGCACGTGCTACTTAAATTGCGAAAGACAGGAATGCAAATTTTACTTTCGCCCCTTCTCTACATTGGCGGCAACGGCGGCGTCGCGGCACGACCGCCATTCTTGCATTCTTCGGTGCTCCTTCCTCCCGAAAACAACCCATTAAATCTACTACCGCTAGAATAACAGCCCCATGCGCGCCCGTTTGCTAGCGCCGAACGAAAACAACTTTGGATTTTAGTTTTAGTTTATTGCTTTTCGTGCTACACAGGGCTTAGTAAGTGCCAAGTATGTACTAAAAATACACGCAGGGAAACTGAAAATCTAGTCATACAATATTACAATAATTTTCACCATACAAAAACCGCAACTTTAACTTTTATTTTAAGGTTATTAGAATGACAAAAATCTCAAAGAACGAACTCATTAACGACGCGGTTAAGCTGATGCTGAGCACCATCGGGGCGGATTCCAACGCCGTTGGGGGGGAAACATTACGCGCGCAATCCCGGAAGCGTTTGAGCGCTAATAGAAATTCACAGAAATTCGTCCCGAGTTAATAAACATAATCAAGACGATTTCGTTCAATTTTCGGCAATTATTTCAACGTTTGCGCTGCTTACTGAACTGGAGTTTGAACTCAAAGTTGACTTTCTTCAAACTCAAATTTCCGATTTTGGGTAAGTACAAGTTTCACGGGAAGTTCACATTGATAAAATATGATAATTAGAAAGTCAAATTGCTCTCAAACGAGACTAAAATTCGATTTTCTAACTACACACCAAACGAAATCAAACTAATTGAGATTTGATATTAGATTTAACTAAAGATAATTAATAATTTTTAAAATTGTGTCCATAAAAATAAAATAATAAATATAACAACAAATTGTGAAGTTCTTTTAAAGTTTGGGAAAGATTTCGGTGTAAATATCTCTATATTACGTTGTCGCCGTGTCATTAGTATCGTCGAAGCGGCGAAAACGGAAAAGCGCGCGTCACGGGAGGACAAACAGCAGGAACCAACTTTTCTAATTATACCAATTTTGCTTGTTGTATTGAATCGCGCGTCGCGCGAAGAACGACGGGCTCGCACTCGCCGAGCGCAAAACGCTATTACAGTCATTGATTTTACAATTTATGTACTCGTTTGCTGTATTTTATTGTGAAAACTTTTGGCCTAACTTCTTCGCACAACGGCGAGTTCGTGCGCGCAAAGCAACGCAAACAATACGACGCCGATCAGCGCGAAAAATAATGTGGAAAATCTCGCAATTACTGAAATTACTCAATGAACGCATTAACTTTTTTGCTCTACAATGTTTCCTACTTTCTGCTTTCTAAGTATGAAACTTTTCAGTTTATTGCTTTGGTATTCATTCACCAAATGAATGAATTATATTTTGCCAAACTTGTTTGTTAGTTTCCGAATATTATTCATCATTATTCGTCATTACACTCAAAAATAAATTCAAAACAAAATGATTGATGTGTGCCTGTTTAGAAGATGAATGTTTATCAACCAGTCGTTTAGTATCTTTAGAAATCTTTCGAGTATGCAATCTTGTTTTTTAATATGTTAATGTCGAGCTTTACACATTTTTTGTGTTATCATTGAAACAACACTTGCCGCACATCGTTTGTTGTATCTTCATATCTACAACATTAGCATCTCTTGAATTTAGGAGTAGCACTTCGACCTAACTCAAATCTACGTCTCATATGTGACCGCCGCTTGCGGCTATTTGAGGCTTTCAAGGGTGACGGGTGTCGGGCGTCGGGCGTCGGGATGTAAAGGGTGGAGGGTTTTCCATATATGTGCATTTGGGGTAGAAGTATATTACGTCTGGATAGGGGATAATGGAGACCTTGGTCTACGCTTCCACTCCGCATCAACACTCACACCCTCATCGACACAAGCAACACTTAAACAAAGTGCTGACAGAGGTGGACGAAACAAGAATTGTATTAATCAGTAAATGTAATTTTGTCCGAGTTTTTTCTTTGGTTAATTAGTAAAATCCTTGTTTTGTGTCATCAATTATTCCAATCTAATTGAATCTCAAAAATCACGTTTTGTTCACTAACCGGATTTGGTGTTGAAAATTTTATCCGAGCATTGGGAAACAGATTTTAATGCATTGGTCTATTTTTAAATAGCCAACTCTCGAGACGCTCAAGGATGAGAGCAGTATATTACCGCGATGTCTGCGACGTGCAGCGAGGAGGAAAAGCATTCAAACCACTTACACGTTCATCGCATTAAAACGAGATCCTTTTTGTAGATTTTCCAATTTTGGTTCGAATGTGGTGGAGGAGAAAATCGTAACGAAAGCAAACGCTTGCATGTCGCACACATGCACTCATTGCTGAACGCCGTGTTCTCCAAAGGGGTGGCGCATTCCAGAAAATGCGAAATAATTAACGCCTGTACGAAGAAAAGAAAATGTCCTCCTTCCTAATTAACTCAATATTCCATGGTCTGTATTACTAAACGTGACACTTTTTCTCAAAAAAAATAAATATCGCATTGTGAAGAAAATCATCCAAACCCTTAAATGCAATGTTGCCAGAATCGGCTTACAGTAAATGTTTCGGAATAGAATTTTCACGGTTCGAGTGGCCAGCCGTCAAACTCATTAGTCGTGCGAAAGCGCACGGATGTTTCTCAACGAACGCGCATTTCCCGTTCGAGAAACAGCGTTAAAGTGTAGACCTGAGTAGACAAAGCTTCCCAATTGGTGCAAACAACAAGGTGTTTGAACTGTGAACTAACTACCAAACTCTTACCCCCCTAGAACAAGCGGACTGAAAATTATGTGCCATTAGTCAATATTACCATTATTTTGATTGACATCAAATAATAAAATAAATATTATGCATAAGTTACGAGCACGAGCACAAGTACATGAAGCCGTAAACAAAAAATTGCTCCATTAAATTATCACCCTTAACTTCGAGCTTTACGAGAAAAATACTTGTTTGATAAAGGTTCCGTAAACATTGATAGATATTTACGACGTTATAAAATCTTCAGAAAGGTCGTATATCAAAAAACTTGGAAATTTGCATGAAAACTTGAGAATTTGTTAAATTTATTAAAAAAAACTCTTTGAGTTTCTTAATATTATCAAAAATCTTTATTTAAATTATTTTATTATTTTATTTTTATTTTATTTGTAGTTGGTGTAAACGTTAATAACGATTAGCATCAAAGTGATACAATGTATGAAACATGTCCATGTTTGTCTGAGGGGGTGAGGGATGTAACTTACCTGCTTAAATGGGCATTTAATGATATGTTTCGTCTTTTTGATCGCGTTTTATTTTCACTTTATTCGTGTTATTATTACTAACGCACTTTTTGTTGTTTTTAATGATACTCACATTAGTTGAACTGCCATTAGCAGGGTAAGTTAACTAAGGGTAGTAACGCTATCACGTGACGCTGTTTTTTTGTTATTTTTCTACTAAAACTTCCCGATTCTGTCAAAAATAGACAATGATAAAACCTTTTTAAGCTTCTCTTTGTTATTGTTATTATTTACTTGCAATTCACAATGTTTTATTACCATTGTGTCCCCAATACCAATAACAAGCCCAAGACCAGGAGTTTAATCATAAATTTATTTTTGTGTCTTCCGACGGAGGGTGACTTTATTACATTCATGTTTACGACTGAATTCTCTATTCGTTTATAATTTTAATGTCACTTTAAGTGACCTTTGAATTATTTATGGAATGTAACGCTCAAATAGAATTTATTTATTTATCACAAAACATTATGGAGCATTATTGTTTGCATAAAATAATTTCTTGGGTTGTAAAAAATAGCAAGTAATTTTATTGCATTGTTGGTCCTTTTTTGGGTTTTATTGTTTATGATTTGGTTTGGCAATCGAGTGTTTATCACCCGAAAAAGGGGACAAAATCGAGTTGAGTGTTTGTAGAAATTGGCCAATGTAATAAAATCGCGTATTGATATATTAAGAGTATCGGTGAATTTATAGATGAAAATTGGCTGATTTATAACCAATTTGTAGGTTGGCAAAATTTATAGCGCAATTCGGATCTTGGAACTCAGACCCCCAACTCTTCTATCTAAAATCTTTGCGTCAAAATATATAAAAGAAAATAAATATTAGAAGCTGACGCTTTAAAACATCGATCGTGGATCGTAAAATGCGCTTTTGTCGAGTTTCCACTTGAATATGTCCGCAAATAGTTAGAAAAACTAGAAAAATACTTCGTGGCGAGGCGGCACGTCAAACTGAGGACGAACGACGGCGTGCGATACATCGACGAAGAAAGTTTCTTTCCGCTTCGGTTTTGTACGGTTTTGTACGGTCGGATTGGCAGCGAATGTACATTTTCGATTCGCCGTTTGTCGTTTTTAAGTCAATCGCAGCGCGCAGCAAACACAACAAACACAAACAAGCAACGCGTACAAAAAGCGATATTATGTTGACATTATTGGAACAGCGGCAACGTGAATAACGTAGTCTACTTTGTGGCTACCGTGCGTTTATGTAATAACCAAACTTTGGTTATTCAATCGACCGCTAGCGATGCGCGATTAGGAGACGTTCGGTGGCAAGCGACAGACGAGCGATCGCATTTCTATCATTGTGCCAATGTCCATCGAGAGATCGGATATTGGGCATCGGGCGGCAGATGATAGACGAGCTATTGAACACGAAACGAGATGAATGCAGCGTGATAAATGAACCATCGAACGTAAATCATTCAGAACGGAGGCCTGATATTGTATGTAAGTGAACGAACGAGTCGACGTGTCGACATGTTGTATTAGCGCCCGGCGCATCCACTGCATTGTAGGAAAGCGTACCTGAACCGCAAATGCAAAGTGGATGCGTGAAAAAGAACGCGTGTATAGTTGTATTGAAAAATATTAAAATGAAAGCTAGTTGTTTGAAGCAACAGGAGTTTGCTCGCTGTACAAATATTTTCCATTCGCATATTTGCATTTCGCTTTCAGGGGTTTACTTTTTGCTTGCGGTTCTTGTCGCCCTAGGTTTTTTTTTGACTATTTTGTATTGCTATTGTGTGCTTGCGCCACAAAATGCATTCCATGTTTTTAATCCACACTATTGTTATTAACGATTGGGATGTGTCGTTATAGGGAAAAATTTAAATGAATTTGAATAATAGTCGGAAGTGAACTGTGCAAACGCTGGGCGTGCGGTCATAAATAAAAATAAATATTATGGTATTGATGCAATGGCCGAGTGGAGAAAGTATTAGGGCGTAATGGCGAGTGGTGGTTACGACAAGAAAAAATTCCAGCGTTGGGAGAGTAAGCAAAAATGCGCACCGAAAATTTCCGCCGCCCGCAAAAGAAGAGATTTACACGTTACGGCTCAATATATCCAATATTCTCAATATTTTTGATACTCGATTTATGGTTATGGCTGCTGCGCGAAATGTGAAAAACGCCTTCTTCCGACCGTTTCGGCGATAAGTCGTCAGAAAGGCAAAAACGTCGAAAGTGAAGATCAAAACGCGTACAAACAAAAAAAATTATTCTGACAACGCAGAATAAAGCAAAGAAAACATCCCAAATAAAATAAATATAAAACAAAACGTTCTCACAAAAAATATTTCAATTATTTTGTTTTTAGCGCAAACTTATTTTCTCTCTGTTTTTCCAGCAGGAAGTTATGAGTAGTCAAAATTAATTAGAGTAAAATGCATTTCAATTGAAGACTTATTTTCTTAATACTATTGAAAGTGCGTTTGCTTGGCCCGAAAATACGTCTAGTCTTAAGAAAAGGCTTATTATTTGCGTTCGCTTCTTCGACACATATTAATTCCACTCCGGCATTATCTGCGACAAACAGGCTAAAAGGAAATTAACTCGCGTTCGAGCGTTTCTTGCGTAATGTCGCAAGGCTGGGTCCGCTTCATTTTCGCAACTGCCACTGCCACCCTCCAACCCAACTGAAGGGCGCCACAATGCTGTGCGCGCTCAACAAAATGAACAAACGCGCGCGGCACGAATTAAATGCGATTCTAGCGTGGAAAACCGCCCAACAGCCCGCAATTATTATATAAAAATCACGCTAGTGAATTAATTAAAAGCGTAGCGCCGCTTTCGGCACAGGGTCGCAATTTGAATTTGGTTGTGCACATTATGGAGGCGGCAGCCGGGACTCACATGTGCCCTCCTAACTACCGTTTAGCTTCAACGAGTGTTAAATAACTGCGCAAATAGGCGCAGTTTGCAAAATGCCCAAGCGCACAACTGGGATTACAGATAGAAAATAAATATTTTTTCTATCCGAATTTTTTGGACAAAACAACTACAATTAAATATTTATGTAATTTATTTTTAGTCTATTGTATGTATTATTAAGTTTTGTCAGACAAACAGTTTGTTAAATTTTCAAAATTTCAGGTAAATTCAAGTTTTGCGTTGTTTACCCGGCGCCTCCACTCTATTATTCGCTAATTTTCATTTTCCTTTTCAGCAGCGTTATTTAATGCCAAAGGGGCAAGGGAAAACGAGCAATCTGAACGTTATTATGGGTATAGTATCATTTGTGTTCTCAATATTCCACCCTAAAGGTATTGTTTTCCTTGTCGAATGCAATCTGTAAACGCATTCCACGCCGTCGCTCCGCATTGCAGCTTTTCGGCGACAATATTTTTGCCCCGTGCAAATATACTCGCACAATATCTCGTACGCGTTTGTTTTCGTCGGTTAATTTTCGCATCGGTTTCCATCGCGTGCACGGCATCCCCATCTACCCCTAATAATCTTTTTCACGCTTTGCTGGGAATCATTCATCACGGTTATTCGGAATTAACACGTACCCAAAACGCAAACATTTTAATTAAATAAGCGCGACGTTGCATGCTCTTGCCGCTTCTGGTCTTTTTGTTGGGAGTTTTATCAGGAGCCGCCAGTCTTCCGAAAATGCGAGACTTTTTCAAGTCACGGAGCTCGAAGACGGTGATAACCTCAACAGAATGGTCTCAACACAAAAGTCTAGATAATAGATAACCTCGTTCTTGCTTCGTATTCGTACGCCCTTGTTTGGACTACTAATGTCTACTAATGTCGCTAATGGTAATGAGTAAATCTTTAGATTATTATTAAGTCCGCCAAGTTGGATGATTTAATGAGGGTAATGCCGCATTAAATAATCCTTAGCCGCATTACGACCAGCATGTATCGCAAGGCGTGGTAGGAAAACGCAAGGAAAAGCGGGGCGAAGTGGAGAGAAGCATACCTCCACTTTCCACTATATAATATAATATTCAAGCGCGCGGTTTTTGTGCTCTAATTAAATTGTCCCTCTGTCCGAGAGCATTATCGTCTTACGTGCGCGCGTGCATTAAGCCGGCGCCGCATAAAACCCCGGCTGGTTGCGGCATTGTTATCGACGCTGACGTTTAGTGTGCTTAACGCCGCGGGCGCAGAAGATGCATCCCGCGGCGGAGGCGGTGTAATGCGAGGCGAAGTGCGCGACCGTGCGCGAAGACGCGCGGTAGTGGCGGTGGCGGCGGGACGCGGCCGGAATGCAATAACATACAATGGTGGTACGCGAATTTGCGTTGCACGCGCGCTCGGCCGCGTCGGAACATGCGGATGATGGTCGCACGTCTACCGGCGAGGTGCTCGCCGTGCATGCCGGACTGCTAGCAGGCCGCAACGACCGCAACTCACAAAGTCACCGCCCTCCGCCGCCGCCGACGCTCAACGATCCGTGCAGGATATACGTGTTCCCGGCCGGTCAGCCGAATCTGTCCGTCGCTCGTCCGCTTGTACTAACCTACGCTAACAGCATTACTTGTTTAATTCTCCAACATTTACAGTAATTTAACAAATACGGTCACTAAACAAATACGAGCTTGGTCGTTAATACTACACTTCACTTTCGACCATAATTCGTACTCGTAATTTTTCATCAAAAAATTTTACATTTAGATAAATAAAACAAAACCGTGGTCGGTCAAGTGATGATTTGTTTCTTTCAAGCAAAGTGTAAAAATTTGGCACAACTCTTGAAAAGCCAGTGCGATTGCATCGCTGGCGAAATTTGTGGAGTTGTCTTCAAGCGTGGAGACCCTTGTGCAGGAAGCGCGTCCGCGCGTTTGCCGGAAATCTACTCGTAACGTTGTAATGTTCCGACTATTAGAGGACCGTTTAAAGTATTTCTGGTAACACCTTTTATTGCGCTTTTAACTTTATCAACTGCCAAGAATCGCACGTAAATCACTCGTCGCGAAAGGGTTACACGCGGTTATATTTTAGAAAGCACCAGCTTAAGACCGCACTAAATAAAACGCTCCGCGAAAAGTTAGATAAACTGCTTGCACTTTTACACATTTAGTGCTCGCAAATAAGAACAAAAAACCCACACAAGCGACGCCATTATTTAGCATTGGCCAATTTTTCCACGCGGGCTCTATTGGACGATTTATTCAGCTCAAGAAGAAGTGGAATTTATTCTGGATCCTGTGCGCCTTGCTACTTCTCGAATCAATGCAAACGCATGTTGAATCCTTGATAAAATGCAAGTGAAATAACCTGCAAGTTTGGTCACGGTCTTGAGCATTCGTTTAGCAAAGTTCTGCGGGTGAACTTTCATTCCTTGCTCGTAAATAATTTGCTCTCGAAAATTCGTACGTTCTGACAAGGTGTGCGAATGTGAATACCTCGGCTGTGATGGCTAGGCAAGGCCATTGCCTGCATGGTATTCAGGATCTCCTTCTTCGTTGCCGGCACAGTTTCCGCCACCGCGGTATCAGCATCGCGCATCTCTATACCCACCTATCTCGTCGCGCTATCCGCCATGTAGACATCTCTCATATTAAATTTATAAATCCTGAACGCGCACATTCACGAACTCCAGCACTCGATGCCAGGCTACCAATGTGCCAGTACGATCCTTCCGTTATTCACGTCGCAAGACGACGCTCGTAAGTTGGGTTGTCGCAAGTTGGCCAGCCTGATATTTGGCCTCCCTTTATCCGGCGTCCTGCGTCCTCCTTTATTCCATCGATTATTAAGAAATAACATACCCGAAGGGATAAAATATTGCCGATCCTGCTTCTAGTTTATTTATTGCGGCGTCTTGAGATAAATAACCGGAAAAAATTGCTCGACCTCGAAGAGGACGTTGTGTGCCGTAGGGGCACACCAAATCCAAGATGCGCAAAATGGGAAATATGTCAATTCAATGTCCTCCACAGATTGACAAGCGTGACGCGCAGTTGATGACGGTTTAAGCGGTTTTCTTCGCTCTCACCGTGATTGTTTGTTACGCATGTACTCGCAATATTTTTTATCATTTTGTATGCCCAGCAGGCGTTTGTTCTACGTTTCGCACCTTTCTGCAAGATGCGACATTAAAATTTCATGAGGTTTACCTCTCTCAAACCTTCTATCTTTTTTAAATCCTATCGCAAATTGTGTAACACTTGATTGACAGATTGACAAGGGTACTCCGCAAAAATGCTTAAAATAAAAGATTTCCTGTTTCTGTTGTATGTAAACGTTTTAATTGATATTCTTCATCCAAGCAAAGAATACGGCAGGTTGTCTACAAGGTTGTCGCGTACGTGGTTGGTTGGGTTATAGACTTCTTGCACCCTGCACGTGCACATAACGCGCGCGACGTGTGCAAAATGAATATAAGACGGTAGCAAGGGTGCACCGAAAAAGTGAAAATTGATATAATGAAGTAGGAAAATAGCTGAGATGAACACGCGCACACCCGGCGGCGCGTCATGAAAATAGGCACGAGCAAATCACGCAATCACCCACAGATGCGCCCTTAATTCATGTCGTTCACACCCTTTTTTACCCTCTTCACAGGCTGCGGTGGTGCGTTTTTCTGCGCCGCGCCGGCGTCGGTCTAACATGCGATTAGAAACGTGCGTACTGAGGCAACGTGCGGGCGGAAGGTCGCTGCCGCCGCCGCAGACATTGCCTGGACCTCTTGTGTTAGACTTGTGGTCTTGGTCCAACTTGGATCTTTCAGTCTTTTTTTCCAACCTCATAGGAAGTAGTTGCTTTATGCGAGTACGAACGGCGCGAATTAAGTTTATTTGATCGTAAATTAAATCTCTTGAAGGGGCATTTGTTAACCAGAACAGTCCCCTCTTTTTTGCTTGAAGTATTTTAGACTACCAGGAAAGCTAGTTAATAGGGCGTGAAATATCTAAAGGATATTTTAATGCAAAAAATCTACAAACTTTTATGGCGCAAAAAAAACATTTTTTTTGATAAAAAAAACATATAATAAATGTAAATTGCGTATCATCAATATCAAATACATGCTAAGATACAATGCGTGTCTTCTTATAAGTAATGAAAATATTTTTTAAGAGAACATCATGCAAAATATGAAGAATTCCATGCTTGTAATTTTCATTTGCTGACATTTTTTGCTTGCCGTCACTGTTATTGCATCTCCGAGCGGTTTCAATCGACTCAACGCGACGCCAGCACCGACGCCGCCACCGACACGAATGAAAAATATTTAAAAAGTCGTCGCGATAAAATTTACGACCTTATAATTGACGCCACATGGCGTACATGAGAAAAACAACCTAATCTAGAACATGAAACATATTTGCACGAAAGTTTTGCCTGCTTCGGAAGGCGCCCACCCTTCACATAATCCACGTAATGTAATGCAATGTAATGTAATGTTATTATTAGCTCACGCGATTTTATAAAATTTCCTAGTTCGGAGCGTGCGTGTGGAGCGCACACATGTCGAGCGCACATTACAGAATATACCACGCCGCCAGAAGAGCAAAACGTCGCGTCGCGTGCTGGTGGATCACCCACACATCCCCCATACTCATAATCCACCCTCACACGCCATACTCGCTAGTTCCCACATTCTTACCACACAACACAACAGAAGATCAAGACGAACCGAAGTTCTTATGCCTTATAATGTCCAATATTGTTACCATCCGCACACTGGCTGTCCCTCGGAAACCACTAAAGGACAATTTAGAAACCCATCAAGAACAATTTATATTTTGTGTGTTGGTTTGCTGTACATTTCAGGTTCTAACACAACATTTTTTGCCGCTATATATTTCCAAGAATTTATGAAATGAAAACAGAACTTTGGTATTGTACAGCCAGTAGAAGTGAAAAAATACCTTGCAAGTGCTCAAAAATGGTCTTCAAATTGTAGTATCGATTACAATTTCCTTCTGTCGGAAATTCTACTCGTACTTTTTTTATTGAGCAGGCGAGGCGGTACACGCACGCGAAGATAACACGCGCAACTTGTGGAGTAAGCGCGTTTCGTTTCGTTCCGATTATGATTCCTCAGGACTCAGGACGCAAGACTCAGAACTGGCCGTTTTAATATTTTATTTGGAGGTAAGCATTTCGGTAGCCGTTCGCCATTTGTTTATATCTTCGAAGCCGACTTGGC
Organism: Atheta pasadenae; assembly: GCA_030264155.1. NCBI lineage: Eukaryota > Metazoa > Arthropoda > Insecta > Coleoptera > Staphylinidae > Atheta > Atheta pasadenae. The sequence continues at coordinate 2,512 of JARJDS010029773.1, read as the reverse complement.
CTTTTAAATATTTGGCCATCCGCCGTTATCGTTTTTATTTTCATCTCTCCTCGCTCGTTTTACTTTACGTTTATCGTTTATCGCTAGCCGTTTTACAAACGACTATGACGAGCACATAACGATAGAAAATTGCAAGGATCATTATGCACTATAAAGTACATCTATACAAAAAAAAAGACAAAGTACCATGTCATCATCAGTTACAACCAAACATTTTAACGAAAGTATTAACTAAAAATTGCAGGTTTGATCTAACATTTTCTAATATTTTCAAAGCAAATAATCAAAAATTTGAATATTGAATATTTCCATATTGAACTGCGTGTGATTACGCATAACAGCAGCAAAGAACTTCCGGCAGAGCGTGCGCAAAACGTAATTAGACCATCAAATGGAATCCAATCCATCAATCAAGGCGGTTGATGTCTGTCCGGTCGAGTTGAGTGACGAGTAGGGGCTTGAAATTTACTAAAAACCTTCCCTATGCCAAATGCCCTTACGACTGCTGCAAGAGCCCCTGGGCGAAGGGAAATAAGTTTAGGCGAAGAGGTAGCGGGGCCGCAGGATGCTGCGTCGGGTATATATGGGAATTGGTTCGTAAAATGAAGGAAACCAAAAGGGATTGATTTCTGGTTTGACGAAAGCCGGGTCGGAGTGGAAAGAAATGGTCGAAATTGCGACATAAATAGATTCAACATGGAAACGACCCTTAGCACAGAGAGATTGTTGGACTCTCAGGCGGAATTGTGTTATTCACATCTAGATTTTCCAATTTTTCAATGCGCGTTTTGAAATTTGTAAAAAAGTCATTTTCATACTTTGATCTTCAATAAATTTTTGTTAATTTATTTTCCTTCAAAGACCTTGACGCACAAAAGAACATATTTAGAATTTTATTTAATTTTTGCGATGTAATCTTAAAAAGCACAGCCATAAACTAAACAACTAACAAACATTGACTTTAAGAAATGTTAATTCATAAATATAATAAAACATAAGTCTATTAATTCCAGCAAAAAAGCTTTTCTTGTATTTTTGTATTTTTATTTTTCTCTCTAGTTGTATACTAAAATTTTAATATGAAATATAAAACTCTGAATCATTTGCATTTTATATACCGAAAGCACGAAATTCATCTCAATAAAATTGAAAACAAAACGAAAGAAAAAAATCATATCCGATTCGTGCCGTCAGAGCATGGTGGCATGAAAAGAAAGGAAATGAATAAACGTAGAACAAAACAACGGAGAAAAAGCACAGACATCGCATTGCATTACGCTGTGCGAAATTACTCAATTAGCATATGTACATAAATAACAATTTTATGAAAACGTTTCGTGCGAGCAGCAAAATTCGCCTAGATTTCCTTTTTTTAATCTGTTTTTAATGCTCACATATTTTCCTTTATCATGCAAGTATTCCACGCAGCACGGTTAAGATTTTTAATAAGTGAATTTAAATTAATTTGCATAGAAACGCAATTCCATGTACACAGAAAGTTAGAATGTAGGCGCACGGATATCGAGGGCATGAGTACCAACATCCTCGGCATTCATCATTGTTTACGCAAAATTATGTTCTAAAAACAATAATCAAATGCCCTGTACAAAAGATTGAAATGGCGCGCAGACTGAAGCGCGATGTAAACAAAGGTGAACTGATTATTTCACTGTAAATTATCGTCCTATTATTAACGTAAATATAGTATTATTCAGCAATTCGTAATTAGCTTTGGAACATTATTAATCCGCGCTTGTGAACGAATAACACGGCTTGTTGTGATCGAAAGCACGACAAATATGCTCGTAAAGTACTACCAACGGATAATTACTAATAAATGTTTATAAAATATTGAGTTTCAAAATTATGGGACTAAAACCACAATAAACTCGCGCTTAATTCTGTTTTGAGCTGCTAATTATATCTCTAAATCAAAATATTAATTTATTTTAATTTTTACAAAAAAAAATACAAAAAAAATGTTGTTTTAATTTTTATTTAACTCAAACCCGAACGTCTGAGAAATATGTTCATAGCTATTTCTTGCTTTGATGATTTTGCGGTTCACGTAAAACATAATGAATTACGAGCAATATAAAATGGCAAAACGCAATGCAAGCGCAAATAAAAAAAGTCACTTTGTGCGCTCACACAACGACGACAAAAGCATCGAGCAGGTTAAGCTTCCAATCGTTTTGTTTCAACAACAACTGTTTAGTTTAGCCCCACTGAAACCGTCGACGTCGTGCGTCATATAAACTTGATTTATGAGTATGAACGGCACGAACGCACTTGTTTACCCAAATAATCGTACACTAAAGTAAACGCATCGGGCGAGTAGCGTGGAGGCGCCGGGCACACGCGTACCTGACAATGGCTAACCGCGTAACTACGCATATCGTTAGCGCGGTGTGGAAATTTTACCGAAATGCTTATTGTGGCGCGAGAGTGTACTTATGTCTACATGCCAAGCAAATACCAGTTGACTATCAACGTAAATATTCTATGTATT